>JAODAL010022718.1:0-64140 GCA_025379985.1 Phyllomedusa bahiana
GCAACATTTTTGCTTGCCCTCGTTTTGGGGATGTCTACCCACAACCATGGCGGGCCCCAAATTGTCAATCCTCACCCTCATAAATAGAATCCAGGGTTTGTCCTCAGGTTGGATTCTAGCCTCACTTTTTAATGGTTGTTATCCTTTGTACCTAGGTTAAATGTTTGGCCTAACTCTCATGACCGGCATCCATTGTTGCCCTCAGGTTAGACTTGGATCCTCATCTTCCTGGCTGGCATCCATTGTGGGCCTCAGGTGGCATGTTTAGCCTCTTCTATATGGCTGGCATCCATTATTGCCCTCAGGCTGGATGTTTAGCCTCATCTTTATAGCTGGCATCCATTGTTGCTCTCAGGTTCAAAGTCTATCCTCACCTTCATGAATAGAATCCATGGTTGTCCTCAGGTTGGATGTGTAGCTTCACTCTCATGACTAGAATCCATGGTTTCCCTCAGGTTAGATGTCCAGCCTCACTTTTATGGTTGTTATGCATTGTTGTCCTCAGGTTGAATGTCTAGCCTTACCCTCATGGCTGGCCTCCATTGTTGCCCACAGGTTCAGTGTCTTCCTCACCTTCATGATTAGAATCCATGGTTGCCCTCAGGTTGGATGACCAGCATCACTTTCATGGTTGTTATGCATTGTTGCCCTCAGGTTGAATGTCTAGCCTTACCCTCATAACTGGCATCCGTTTTTGACTTTATGTTGGGTGTCTAGCCTCACCCTCATGACCGGCATCCATTGTTGCCCTCAGTTTGGTTGTCTAGCCTCACCCTCATAACCAGCATCCATTGTTGACTTCAGGTTGGGTGTCTAGCCTCACCCTCATGGCTGGCATCCATGTTTGCCCTCAGGTTAGATGTGAAGCCTAACCTTGATGGCTGGGAACTATTTTTGCCCTCAGGTTGGATGTCTATGCTTACCTACATGGCTGCCATCCAGTGTTGCTCTCACGTTGGCTGTATAGCTTCACCTTCATGGCTAGCATGCATTGTTGCCCTCAGGATGGATATCTAGCCTCACTTCATGGCTGGCATCCATTGTTGCCCTTAGGTTGAATGTCTAGCCTCACTTTGTGGATATTATCCATGACTGCCCAAAGGTTGCATGTATAACCTCACCTTCATGGTTTTTATCTATTGTTGCCCACAGGTTGGATATCTAGTGTCACCCATGTGATGGGTGCCCAGAATGTCGCCCTCTAGGTGACAACATGATTTTATGGATACTGTTGTAAAAAAGAAGTCCTGCCCAGTCTCCAGGTGTAGAGTAGACTGAAGAGGCCAAGTACTAGATGGCGAGGCGTGTGCCCATGGGGTAGCAGTGAAAGGGGATGTAGAGGAGAGGCCGGGCACTGGTGGCTGATACATGGGCTCCATAGGTGGCACCACCCTCACTTGCAGCAGTAATATGCGTCTTGTCAATGACCTCCTCGTGGGCACTGAGACCCGAGCTGTAAACAGACTTCACACACCTCCTCTGGTGTAGAGCGACTGCTAATGTGGTGATAATTTAATGCATCATAATTATGTAGATGAGAATGAGTGTGCTGCGAATTTAGCATATTTATTAATTGAGCCTTTTTTTTAAATGAGGAACATTGCTCTAGATCTATTCATGTTAATGTGTTTAGGAAGTTATTTGTGTCTTTTTCCATTCACTCCAGGTTAGGCATCTCCTGAATCGCAAAAATTCTGCAACTAACATTTTTATAACTACTCTGCTGCCACCTAGTGGTAAATGATAGAAATGTGTTACTGGTTCAGTTTTCCTCGGCCCCCTAATCTGGAAAATGATGTGAATTACTAGAATTATAATAGAAAATCCCCAGGTTATACCAGCATGCTCACTATATACAGGAGAGGCCCAGGTTATACCAGCATGCTCCATATCACTATATACAGGAGATCTCCAGGTTATACCAGCATGCTCACTATATACAGGAGATCCCCAGGATATACCAGCATGTTCACTATATACAGGAGATCTCCAGGATATACCAGCATGCTCCATATCACTATATACAGGAGACCCCCAGGTTATACCAGCATGCTCCATATCACCATATACAGGAGATCTCCAGGTTATACCAGCATGCTCACTATATACAGGAGATCCCCAGGATATACCAGCATGTTCACTATATACAGGAGATCTCCAGGATTAAAACCAGCATGCTCCATATCACTATATACAGAGACCCCCAAGGTTAAAACCCGCATGCTCCATATCACTATATACAGGAGGTCCCCAGGTTATACCGGCATGCTCCATATCATTATATACAGGGATCCCAGGTTATACAGCATGCTCCATATCACTATATTTCAGAGATCCCCAGTTATACCAGCATGCTCCAAATACTATATACAGGAGATCTTCAGGTTATACCAGCATGCTCCATATCACTAATATAAGGAGATCCCCAGGTTATACCAGCAGCTCCATATCACTATATACAGGAGATCCCCCGGATTATACCAGCATGCTCCATATCACTATATACAGGAATCCCCAGGTTATACCAGCATGCTCCATATCACTATATACAAGGAGATCCCCAGGTTATACCAGCATGCTCCATATCCTATATACAGGAGAGGCCCCGGTTATACCAGCGTGCTCCATATCACTATATACAGGAGATCCCCAGGTTATACCAGCATGCTCCATATCACTATATACAGGAGAGGCCCAGGTTATACCCGGCATGCTCCATATCACTATATACAGGGGATTCCCAGGTTTTTACCAGCATGCTCCATATCACTATATACAGGGGATCCCCAGGTTTTTACCCCATGCTCCATATCACTATATACAGGAGAGCCCCAGGTTATACCAGCATGCTCCATATCACTATATACAGGAGAGGCCCAGGATATAGCACCATGCTCCATATCACTATATACAGGAGATCCCCAGGTTATACTAGCATGCTCCATATCACTATTACAGGAGAGGCCAGTTATACCAGCATGCTCCATATCACTATATTACAGGAGATCCCCAGGTTATACCAGACATGCTCCATATCACTATATACAGGAGATCCCCAGGTTATACCAGCATGCTCCATATCACTATATACAGGAGATCCCCAGATTTTTACCACATGCTCCATATCACATATACAGGATCCCAGGTTATACCAGCATTCTCCTATCACTATATACAGGAATCCCAGGTTATCCAGCATGCTCCATATCATATATACAGGAGATCCCAGGTTTTATACCAGCATGCTCCATATCACTATATACAGGGGATCTCCAGGTTTTACCAGCATGCTCCATATCACTATATACAGGAGATCCCCAGGTAATACCAGCATGCTCCATATCAATATACAGGGGATCCCAGGGTTATACCAGCATTCCCCATATCACTATATACAGAGATCCCAGGTTTATACCAGCATGCTCATATCACTATATACAGGAGATCCCCAGGTTATACCAGCATGGCTCCATATCACTATATACACGAGACCGCCACGTTATAACCAGCATGCTCCATATCACTATATATAGGAGATCCCCAGGTTAAAGCAGCATGCTCCATATCACTATATACAGGAGTTCTCCAGGTTATACCAGCATGCTCCATATCACTATATACAGGAGATCCCCAGGTTACATCAGCATGCTCCATATCACTAAATAACAGGAGATCCCCAGGTAATACGCATGCTCCATATCACTATATACAGGAGATCCCCAGGTTATACCAGCATGCTCCATATCACTATAAACAGGAGATCCCCAGGTTATACCAGCATGCTCCATATCACTATATACAGGAGATCCCCAGGTTATACCAGCATGCTCCATATCTCCTGTATACAGGAGATCCCCAGGTTATACCAAACATGCTCCATATCACTATATACAGAGATCCCCTGGTTATACCAGCATGCTCCATATCACTATATACAGGAATTACCCAGGTTATACCAGCATGCTCCATATCACTTTTATACAGGAGAAACCCCAGGTTAGCAGCATGCTCATACACTATATACAGAAGATCCCCGTTATACCAGGGATGCTCCAAATCACAATAAACAGGAGATCCCCAGGTTATACCACATGCTCCATTTCACTATATACAGGAGATCCCCAGGTTATACCCGCATGCTTCATTTCACTATATACATGAGATCCCCAGGTTACACCAGCATTCTCCATATCACTATATACAGGAGATTTCCCCAGGTTATACCAGCTGCTCCATATCACTATATACAGGAGATCCCCAGGTTTTTACCAGCATGCTCCATATCACTATTTACAGGAGATCCCCCTGTTATACCAGCATGCTCCATAGCACTATATACAGTAGATCCCCAGGTTATACCAGCATGCCCCATATCATATATACAAAGATCCCCCGGTTATACCAGCATGCTCCCTATCACTATATACAGGAGGGTCCCAGGGTTTTCCAGCATGCCCATATCACTATACACAGGGGGATCCCCCAGGTTATACCACATGCTCCATATCACTATATACAGGAGATCCCCCGGTTATAACCAGAAGATCCATATCACTATATACAGGAGATCCCCAAGTTATACCAGCATGCTCCATATCACTATATAAGGAGATCCCCAGGTTATACCAGCATGCTCCATATCACTATATACAGGGATCCCCAGGTTTTTACCAGCATGCCCATATCACTATATACAGGAGATCCCCATGGTTATACCAGCATGCTCCATATCACTATATACAAGGAGATCCCCAGGTTTATACCAGCATGCTCCATATCACTATCAGGAGATCCCCAGGTTATACCAGCATGCTCCATATCACATTTTACAGGAGGGTCCGGTTATACCCAGCAAAGGGTCCATATCACTATATACAGGAGATCCCCAGGTTTACCAGCAGCCCATATCACTATTATACAGGAGATCCCCAGGTTATACCAGCAATGCCCCATATCACTATATACAGGAGATCCCCGCTTTTACCAGCATGCTCCATATCACTATATACAGGAGATCCCGAGGGGATACCAGCATGCTCCATATCACTATATACAGGAGAGGCCCAGGTTATACCAGCATGCTCCATATCACTATATACAGGAGATCCCCAGGTTATACCAGCATGCTCCATATCTCTATATACAGGAGATCCCCAGGTTATACCAGCATGCTCCATATCACTATATACAGGAGAGGCCCAGGTTATACCAGCATGCTCCATATCACTATATACAGGAGATCCCCAGGTTATACCAGCATGCTCCATATCGATCTCCAGGTTATACCAGCATGCTCCATATCACTATATACAGGAGATCCCCAGGTTATACCAGCATGCTCCATATCACTATATACAGGAGATCCCCAGGTTATAGCAGCATGCTCCATATCACTATATACAGGAGATCCCCATGTCTTACCAGCAATCTCCATATCACTATATACAGGAGTTCCCCAGGTTATACCAGCATGTTCCATATCACTATATACAGGAGATCCCCAGGTTATACCAGCATGCTCCATATCACTATATACAGGAGATCCCAGGTTATACCAGCATGCTCCATATCACTATATACAGGAGATCCCCAGGTTATACCGGCATGCTCCATATCACTATATACAGGAGATCCCCAGGTTATACAGCATGCTCCATATCACTATATACAGGAGATCCCCAGGTTATAGCCGCATGCTCATTATCACTATATACAGGAGATCCCCAGGTTATACCAGCATGCTCCATATCACTATATACAGGAGATCCCCAGGTTATACCAGCATGCTCTATATCACTATATACAGGAGATCCCCAGGTTATACCAGCATGCTCCATATCACTATATACAGGAGATCCCCAGGTTATACCAGCATGCTCTATATGTCTATATACATGCTACTATCACTCCAAATTTCCTAAAAAAAAAAAACCCTTGACCCTCTTCTCTGTCCAACTATCGCCCCATCTCACTGCTCCCTTTGCTTCCAAACTCCTCGAGCAACACGTCTATCTTCAGCTTTCCTCCCACCTCTCCTCCAACTCTCTTCTTGACCCACTACAATCTGATTTCCGACCCCACCACTCTACCGAAACTGCCCTAACCAAATCACTAATGATTTAGTAACTGCTTAAACCCCTCATGGCACTACTCTGGCTCCTCCTCCTCTTGGACCTGTCCTCTCCCTTTTGACACTGTCGACCATTCCCTCCTGCTACAAATCCTCTCCTCCCTGGGCATCACGGACTTGGCTCTTTCTGGATCTCCTCGTACCTCACTGATCAGACTTCAGCCTCTCTCATTCTTTGCTCCACCTCCCCCCCCCCGGCCACTCTCTGTTGGTGTCCCCAAGGTCATTCCTGGGTCCACTACTCTTCTCTATCTACACCCTTGGCCCTCGTCGGGCTCATAGCCTCACATGGCTTTCATTACCAACCTGAAATGCTGATGATACCCAACTCTACATCTCTGGCCCAATGTCACTTCTCTACTCCCCCGGATCCCTGACTGTCTGTCCTCCATTTTTTTCCTTCTTCTCCTCACGTCTCCTAAAACTAAATGTGGAAAAAAACAGAACTCATCATCTTTCCACCATCCAAAACTCTCCCCCTGCCCTGATCTCTCTATTACAGTCAACGGCTCTACACTTTCACCGGTCCCACAAGTCCGCTGTCTTGGGGTAATCCTGGACTCCACTCTGTCTTTCAAACCACACATCCAAACCCTCACCTCTGCTGCCGCCTCCACCTGAAAAACATCTCTCGCATCCGCTCATTCCTTGGCTATGACACTACAAAAATGCTGGTCCATGCCCTTGTAAATCCCCCGCCTAGACTACTGCAACATCCTTCTCAGTGGCCTCCCAGCTGGAAACCCTCGCTCCCCTCCAATCCATCCTTAACTCTGCTGCCCGTCTTATCCACCTCTCTCCTCGCTACTCCTCTCCCTTCCCCTCTGCCAATCCCTTCACTGGCTTCCCATTGCCCACGCATTCATTTCAAGCTACTAACCATGACCTACAAGGCTCTCCATAACCTCTCCCCTCCATACATCTCTGCCCTAATTTCCAAATATCTCCCCTCACGCACTCTCCGCTCCTCACAGGACCTTCTCCTCTGCTCTCCCCTTATCGGCTCCTCACACAACCGTCTCCAAGACTTCTCCCGTGCTTCACCCACACTCTGGAACTCACTGCCCCAACACATCAAAACTCTCCTCCACTTTCACCAGCTTCAAAAGCAACCAAAACCCATTTCTTCAGGCTTGCCTATAAAACCTACACTAACCTTGTTGTCACTACTTCCTCCACAAACATGTCTGCCCCTCACCTCCTGTCTCTTTCCCCTCCTTGTAGATTGTAAGCCCTCGCGGGGAGGGTCCTCTCTCCCCTGTCGTGCCAATTGTCATTATCACTTATCATTGTACTCGTTTGACTTATGTAATGTATGTAACCCCCGAATGTACAGCGCCCTGGAATAATAGCACTTTAAAATAAATAATAATAATATAAATAATAATAATAATAATACAGGA
This sequence comes from Phyllomedusa bahiana, assembly GCA_025379985.1. Lineage (NCBI taxonomy): Eukaryota > Metazoa > Chordata > Amphibia > Anura > Hylidae > Phyllomedusa > Phyllomedusa bahiana. The sequence continues at coordinate 7,534 of JAODAL010022718.1, forward strand.
GATGTATACTGTATACCAGCTGGGGGTTTTTTTTCTCTGATTTTTGTGTTTTTTTGCCCCCTTTGCAGGTGACATCAGTTGCAAGGGGATGACAGAGCGCATTCACAGCATCAACCTTCACAACTTCAGCAATTCCGTGCTCGAGACCCTCAACGAGCAGCGCAACCGTGGCCACTTCTGTGACGTAACGGTGCGGATCCACGGAAGCATGCTGCGCGCACACCGCTGCGTGCTGGCAGCCGGCAGCCCATTCTTCCAGGACAAGCTGCTGCTAGGGTACAGCGACATCGAAATCCCCTCAGTGGTATTGCCATGCAGGCGAAGCCATTACTTAATGTACGCGGGGGTACCCGGGTCCCCCGTGGGGGCTCCCAGGTCCTGACCCCCCCAAAGATCCTACAGTAAAGCCCCGTATCGACATGCACCAGTCGTCTCACAAAATGTAGGCGGGTGAAACCCTCTAATCCCGGATCGGGCCAAAGAGACGCCCGCGGGGGACCCAGATTGGGTTCCCTCTCAGAGCAGCGACACAGGAACCGGGTTTCCCTGCGGAGCCCCGTCAGACAGGTTTAACAGGATCTACTCTACCTTGTACACATGTTCCATGCAGAACGGCAGCGGGGAGCGCTCCTTTTATAGCGGGGCTCTGGTGAGCCACCACGAGACGGCCTTAGGGCTACCCAGACAACACCACATGGAAGACCCCAGCTGGATCACACGCATCCATCAGCGATCCCAACGGATGGAAAGGTTTCTTACCACCACCCCAGAGACCACCCACTGCCGTAAGCAGCCCCGTCCTGTCCGTATCCAGACCATGATGGGGAACATACACATAAAGCAAGAGGTGGAGGACCTATTCTACTAGGGGCAGAGAGGAACACCCCCTGGACGAACGAGCGGAAGAGTGCACTGAAGACACCGATCAAGCCGAAGGCACCGAGAGCGAGCCCAAAGGGGAAAGCTTCGACTCTGGAGTGAGTTCATCCATCGGGACAGAGCCGGACTCCGTTGAGCAACAGTATCTGCCCAGTCTGGTACGAGACGGGCAGCAGGATCCTTCCCAAGTGGAGTCGAATAACTTGTCTACCGAATGCATTGAAAACCAGAACCAACAGCACTTAGCTACCAGCTCTTCCTCCCCTGAGAGGAGCATCACCGTGGACATGGACAGCACAGTGCTCAGTGTTAGCAATAGCACCGAAAAGGGGGTCGTACAGACTTCCGTCTCCCAGTCCATCCGCAATTTTCCCAAACCCACCAACTTACTTACTCAGGGAAACCTCCCCAGCAACCTAGGTCCCACTAACCCTACCAGAAATCCCCAGTCAGGGAAGGCTGGCAATACCTATCTTCCGACCCTCTTCACTACGCAGGCGGCGGGGACTGGTCCGAAACCTTTCCTTTTCAGTCTGCCCCAACCTCTGGCTGCTCAGCAAACTCAGTTTGTGACCGTTCCCCAAGCCGGATTATCTCCATTTTCTTCCCAAATTCAAAACCAACAATCCCAAGGTGGACATAGCACAGCAGCCAGGGAGAAAAAAAGCCTTACGAGTGCACCCTCTGCAACAAAACGTTCACCGCCAAACAGAACTATGTGAAGCTCATGTTTGTACATACAGGTAGGTGGCCGCTCCTCCGCCCAGGCACACCCTAGTTGTTTGACATGATTGCTCATTGTCCGGGTTGTTATCTCCACCATTGCAAAGCTGGCCATAGCCTCTAGATCAGGGGTGTTAAACTCTTTTTCACCGAGGCTGACATCAGTATGGGGTTTGCCCTCAGAAAGGCCTTGGGGCCAAAGGGGTGCTAGGGTGCCTGGGTTGTTACCTCCACCATTGCATCAAACGGCCTTTCCTCTGGTCAGGGTGTTAAATTTATTTTCACCGAGGCCCACATTAATATGGGTTTTTTTCCCCTCAGAAACCTTGGGGGCCACTTTCAGAATATTTGCCCTAAAGGGGGTCCTTAGAAAGGGCTGGGGGACGGTTTTGTTACCTCCACTAGTCTATGTAAAGCTGGTCCTACACATTGGGGTAGTGATGTCAAACCAATTTTCACCAGGGCCCACACCAGTATTATGGTTGCCCACAGAGGGCATTGAAGACCCTTAGAGGGTGGCTAGGGTGCCAGGGTTGTTACCTCCTCCATTGCATGCAAAGCTGGCCATAGTCTCCAGATCAGGGGTGTTAAACTCATTTTCACCGAGGCCCACATCAGCATGGTGTTTGTCCTCAGAAGGCCTTGAAGAACCTTAGAGGGTGGCTATGGTGCCTGGGCTGTTACCTCCACTATTGCATAAAAAGCTGGCCCTACACATTAGGGCAGTGATGTCAACGTAATTTTCCCCCAAATGGCCCACTCTTATTAGGTTTCCCCTCAAGGGCCTTAAAGCCCAGAGGGGGCTAGGTCCCGGGGGCTTTTACCTCCACTATTGATAAAAAGCTGCCCTACACAAGGGGGCCCTAAGCAGTGTTTCAAATAATTTTCACAAAGTCCCACCCCAGTATTATGGTTGCACTCAGAGGGTGGCGAGGGTGCCAGGGTTGTTACCTGGCCATAGCACAGAAATCGGGGGTTCCCAGACTTTTTTCCCCCGAACAATAAAAATCCGGGATTTTGGGGGGGGGGGGGTTTTAAAGGGGGGGGGGGGGGGTTTGGGGAAAAAATTTATGGGGGTTTTTTTTTTTGGGGTGTTGGTATTTTTTGTTTTTGGTTTTTTTTTTTTATTTTTTTTTTTTTTTTTTTTAAATGGTTTGGGGTTTTTTGGGGGGAAGGGGGTAAAGGGACCTTTTTTTTTTTTTTTTTTTTTTTTTGCGTTTGGGTTTTGGGGGGGGGTTTTTCATTTTTTTCCCCTTTTTTTTTTTGGGGGGAGTTTTAAAAATTTTAAAAATTTTTTTATCTTTTTTCCTTTGGGGTGGTAATTTTTGGGGGGCTCGTCACTTGCATGAAAGCCATTATACTTCACATGATCTCCCTTCGTTCATGGTTCTGAGTAAAACCAAACAACCCCCCCTTTCTTAAAATTATTTTTTGGAGATGAGCGCTTGCGTAACCAACTTTCCGTTCTATGTGAAGACTTTTGGGGGGCTGTTCCCAGAGGTGGGACCCAAACCTATCAAGCTTTAATGAAATATTGTATCAATATTCTATTAAAGTGTGTGGTGAGAGCACCCCTTTAATTAAAGAAGGTCACCCTACTGTATGTTCATTGAACAGTAGAGCTGAAAAGATCAACTTTTCAATATGTCATTCAGGTCCACTTCCTTAAATCATACTCAAAAAGCCCATTAGTCTTCATCTGGGGACATTAAACCTTTGTTATCCCAATAATTACCGGAAGAGTCCAATGGCTCGGTCCCTTAATTCTCTAAATAGGTCTACTCACCAAGAAAACCCATCCCGTCAAGCTCAAGCTTGTCAACCCACCATTGATACACCTAAATTCACTGTAACAGGTTTTCAGTGAATTGTCTACATCAGAGTACACCAAAAAGGGCAACCTTACCTTCAACCGGATGTAATACTATCAATAAAATTCCTTTTGCTGCCCCTCACTCTGCCACTCAACCCTCCATCCTTCATGTTAAAAAATATGGCCAACTCTGCTCACTTTCATGCCTTCAACAAGGTTCATCTCATCAACATTTTGTCCTGGCCAACAAGTGGGTTGTTTCTTCTTCATCTTCATTGTACAGAAGAGGTTCATAGACCTGAAATGGTCCAAGCCTTACTGCCTCAGTGGGGCCCACCCTCCCATCTGTGATAGTACCAACAAACTCCAACATTTTGTCCTGGCTAACAAAATGGGTTGCTTTAACTTCTTCCTCATTCTACAGAAGAGATTCACTCTATGAGTTGCACCATTTCAGGTTTTTGAGTCTCTTCTATACAAATGGTCCCACCTTTACTGTTTCAGTGGGGCCCACCCTCCCATCTGTTATGGTACCAGCAAAGTCCAACATTTTCTCCTGGCCAACAAAGTTGGTTTCTTCAACCTTCATCCTCATTCTGCAGAAAAGGCTCACAAACCTGAAATAGTCCAACCCTCACTGGCCCACCCTTACATTTTTTTGCGGTACCAACAAAGTCAAACATTTGATCCTGGCCAACAAAGTGGGTTGCTTTGACCTTCATCCTTATTTTACAAAAGAGGCTTATAGACCTAAAACTGTGCAATCTTTACTGTGAAGCTCTTCTGTACAATAAAGATGAAGGTCGAAGCAACCCACTTTGTTGGCAAAGACCAAATGTTTGACTTTGTTGGTACCATAAAAGATGGATGGGTGTGCCAATCAAAATATGCCAGTAAGGGTTGGACTGTTTCAGGTCTGTGAGCCTCTTCTGTACAATGAGGACAATGGTTGAAGCATCTCACTTTGTTGGCCAAGACAAAATGTTGGACTTTTTTGTTATCATAAGAGACAATAAGGTGGGCTCCAATGAGATCGTAAGGCTTGGACCGTTTCAGGTCCGTGAGCCTCTTTTGTACAAACGGTCCAAGCCTTACTGTCTCATTGGGGCCCATCCGCCCCTCTATAATGGTACCAATAAAGTCAAACATTTAGTCCTGGCCAACAAAGTGGGTTGCTTTGACCTTTACCCTCATTTTACAGATTTAATGGTACTACCCTTTCTGTGAGCTTCTTCTGTACAATAAACATGATGGTCTAAGCAACCCACTTTGTTGGCCAGGACCAAATGTTTGACTTTTTTGGTACCTTAAAAAACGGGAGGATATGCCAGTAAAGGTTGGACTGTTTCAGGTCTGCTTATCTGGGACACTGACAACATTTCAGCTGTGTTAACCGTAACGTTTCCGTTGTCCCGTAAATCCCAACGCAATCATAAACGTCTGATTATTCAGGAAGTTCCAGGGTTTGATCTCAACAACGTTCTTCTTTTTAACCTAAAATGTAGGTTCGGAAGTCTCCCCCTCATTGCCTGCATTCCTGAGCTCTTCTCGGTGGGCCGTCATTAAGGGTGGGATATGTTCAGAATGTTAAATATTTTGCATCTGTGCTCACGTCATCTACACCTAGTGCCCTATGTATGAAACTAGCAGCAAGACCGTTCTTGGTTGCAATGGTCAACAAAGAAAGTCTTACTGCTAGACAGTAGACATAGTCTTATGGTTGTGAGAAGTTTTTTACTGACTGTATGTTTTCTTTGTTTTTTTTTTCTCCCCCCCCTTCTATGGACCATCTACACAAAGGAGAGAAGCCGCACCAGTGTAGCATCTGCTGGAGATCTTTTTCTTTAAAGGATTACCTAATCAAACACATGGTGACGCACACCGGCGTGAGGGCGTACCAGTGCAGCATCTGCAACAAGCGCTTCACCCAGAAGAGCTCCCTCAATGTGCACATGCGCCTGCACCGCGGAGAGAAGTCTTACGAGTGCTACATCTGCAAAAAGAAGTTCTCTCACAAGACGCTGCTGGAGCGGCACGTGGCCCTTCACAGCGCCACCAATGGCACTGCCAGCATCCCACTACCCGTTCCAACTCCCAACTCAGCTCCAGGATCAGTTCAAGCTCCTGCCACCACCCCAGGACAAGGGTTGCCTCCAGCTCCAACACCGGTCTTGCCTCCCACTCCGGTCTTGGCATCGGCTCCAGTTTTGGCTCCAACTCCAGCCTTAGTTCCAGCTCCAATTTTGGTCTCTGCCTTAGCACCGGCACCATCACTGGCTGCACCCCCTAGCGCTGCTCCAGCAGCTAGTCCAGTTCTAGTCCCTTGGCCTGGGCTCCCCAACGCCGGAGCAGCCGTATGTTCTGAGGGCACAACGTACGTTTGCTCAGTGTGCCCAGCTAAGTTTGACCAAATTGAGCAATTTAACGACCACATGAGAATGCACGTTTCAGACGGATAGATACCATCCATTCTTACGAACAAAAAAAAAAAAAACAGAAAACAAAAAAACAACAAAAGCTATGGCACTAGAATTTAAGAGTTTTTTTGTTTTTATTTTTAGGGGATTTTTTTTTCTTTTTTTTTATTTTTTTGTTTCTTTTTTTTTTTTTTTTACATTTTGTACTAAATTTAGAAATTTATTGCCTTATGGTACATTAAATTTCCGGAGAGTGGGTGAATATATATATCTATATATATCAAGATATATAACCTGCATATATATTTTATCCAGTCTCCCTCAGATGGTGGCCTTAAGGCCTGGTAGATATACCTGAATTCTACTGGTTGGAATTCTAACTACTGGCCTCTAAATACAACCCTTCTTTTAAGAAAAAAAAAAGTACAAAAAAATACAAAAAGACACGTGAATAAAAAAAACATAAAAATTCATGAAAAACACAAAAAAAAAGAAACTGAACCCTTCTTTTTTTTCCACTTGTGTAGAGCACTACAAAAAAAAACAGATAATATAACGAGATCTTCAGAAAGGCCTACTGTCTCTTACTATGCCGCCTACAGTGTTTTTTGTTTTTTTTCCATTGCTTTTTACTTTTCGATGGACATTTTTCTGCATTTAACCGCTCAGACTTCACAGTATCTGATGGATAAAAAAAAAAACTGCGCGTTTCGTTCATTATCATTTCCCACACTACCCCTACTGCGGCATTAAATTTGTTTGTTTTTTTTTTTGTGGGGGCGGGAGGAGGGAGGAAAGGGCAGTTAAAAAAAAAAAAGAGGCTGGTAAGAGAGGACCAGAAGTAGAGCAGCCTCCCGGGAAGTAGAGGGTGGGGGGTTACGATCTGGTTCATCCTGCCACCCGATTTTGCCTGAATTACCCACAATCCCCCCTCTCATCACCTTTTCTACCCGTCCATGAATTTCATCTGCAGCTGCAGAAAAAATAAGAACGGAGAGAGCGACCTAAAAACACATAAGGGCAAATAATATGTGGCTGTGCTAAATTTTAAAGAAATTTTTGTAACTTTTTGGGCTTTTTTGATTTTTTTTCTTCATTCTCAAGCAAAGAATCTGCAACGACAGAAGCATCATGTGTTCGATATTCACGTCATTTCTCCATGTTCCTGATGCAGTACAGGACAAGGGCACAAATGTGTTGTGTCTATGGAACCAATGTCACAGACTAAAAACACCTGAGGTATAGAAACAAAAAAAAAGTCAAAAAATTCTCATTTTCGGTACCTTCAGTCGCAGATCGGAAGTGAAATCTGGCGCCATTCTAATGGTGTGTTCTGTTCTAATGTATGATGAGAGATTTCCATTTTGAAGGGTGGGCCGGAGGGGGGTAGGTGGTCGATACATTTCCTCATGTTGGGTTCATCTTTGTAATGTTTTTGGAAGGCAGACTGTTTCTTGTAGTATCTCGCGTAGATTATAACATTGTAATTTTTGTCTACTGTTTCCGAGCAATTTTGTTTTAGGGTCGAGTCTTTTTTGGCGCCCTGATTCAGCCTTAGAGTCTTTTATGAATTGCGCAGGTAAAAAAAAAAAAAGGAACAGTCTGCTTTTTTTTTATCCACTGAATGGTCGCAAAATATTGTATGCAATGGGAGGAGCCAAATTTTGGAAATTTGTGAGACTATTGTGCTATAGGATTTGCCAAACCCATCCAGAACGTTTGTCATAATCATCAACTCAAAACTACAAAAACCTAAAAAAATAAATCTACTTAGATAAATTTCCAGCAAAATATATATACCACAGAATTAAAACATCTAATTTTTCATTTTTCAAAATTTCTAAATTGTAATTTGCAACACAAAAAAACATATCAACCCAATAATATTCAGGAAATCCATTGATTTTCATTTCAGATTTTAAATTTTTTTATTTGTTTACATATTTGCAATCAAATAAATTGTAGATAACTTGTAGAATCAAGGCCAAAATTTTTTTTTTTTTTTTTCATTTAAAATTCAAAAGCTTTTTATATCACACCAATAATATTCAGAAAATCCATTGAGAAAATAATGATTTTTATTTAGATTTTTTTTTATTTGTTTACAGATTTGCAGTCAAAATGTGTTCTTCATTGGATAACTTGTAGAATTAAGGCTAAAATTATTATTTTTTTATTTAAAATGTAAAAGTTTTCAATTTCAAACTATTACATTTTGTATGTAAAATACAAAAATAAAATATTATTTTGGCATTAATAAAACTTAGAGCCCTATCTGTATTTGTGGGCAAATTTATATCACCCCAATAATATTCAGAATTTTCTTTGAGAAAATAATTATTCATTTCATATTTTAATTTTTTTTTAATTTGTTTACAGATTTGCAATAAAATAGTGTTCTTTTTCATTGGATAACTTGTAGAATTAAGGCCAAATGATTTTTTTTTAATTCATAATTTAAAAGTTTTCAATTTCAAACTTTTAAGTTTTGTATGTAAAATACAAAAATAAACTATTATTTTGGTATTAATAAAACTTGGAGCCCTATCTGTACTTATGGGCAAATTTATATCACCCCAATAATATTAATAATATTAATTGAGAAAATAATGATTTTCATTTCATTTTTTATTTATTTTTAAATTTGCTTAAAAATTTGCAGCACAAATAAATTGTGTTATTCTTGATTGGATAACTTGTAAAATTAAGGCCAAAACTATTTATTTTTTTCAATTTAAAACTTTTACATTTAGTATGTAAATTACAAAATAAAAAATAATTATTTTGGCATTGATAAAACTTGGATTCCTGTCTATATTTGCGGGCAAATTTATAGTTAGAAAATTAACCCATTTTATGAAGATCTTGGTCAGGCTATAAGGACACCTCCATGATTTAACAGCAAAATTTGTAAATTTTTTTTTTTTTAAATTGTTGATTAAATTTCAATGGATTTTTTTCCAAGTAGGTTACTGCAGTTTTTGAGTTTTGGGTTGCAATAAATAGAGATTTTTTTAAATATTTTTTTTTTTTAAATTAGTAATATTATACGCCAATTGCAAAACGTATCATTTTTATATATTTTTTTCAGATGAGAAAGAAATTCTGAAATTAAGACATTCTAAAATGCCGAAGAATCTATTTCCAAAATATGCAGTCCTGTGAATTTTTGGGAAATTTGCTTCCCAATTTGTCACAAGATCACCATTTTATTTTAAAAAAAATTATCATAGAACTAAGCAGTTCTCGGTGGCTTTGGCAAATTCTGCAAATTGTAATTTCCATAAAGGAAATCCTGTTGTATTTTCCTTACAGAATGTTGTCTGATTTTTGTAAAGTATTGGTGCAGGGAGCGTTCGTATAGACCGACGAACCTGAGTCCAATTGAACCGTGATAATTATTTTATTTTTTGTAATTTTTAGGAATAATATGTTTAGTGCAAGGAACAAAGCAGGGCGTACACTGAATGTGTCGTGGTACAATCTGGATGAGTGTGTCAGGGGTCGGTGTTTAGGGTCAGTGTTGTCATGCCCCGCCCCCGAGGAGACAAAGGGGGGAAAAAAGGAAGTGAATGAAAATCAGACGTAACCCTTCTATCTGAATCAATATGCTGCTTTCTATATTGTTTTATGTCTGTTCGCTGGTAGGAATTTAACTCCTTATCTGCCACGTGACTTGTGGCGGAACAATGCAATCAATGAGCGGAGTCCCTGGAGGGGTCCTGACGTCTCCACCGCTCTTCTTGGTCTTACCTGTACGAGTGGGAATATAATGATCCTTCTTACCTTACAAGGAGGGTTCCTGTCCATTGGGGGAACTAGATTCAGTGAGTTACTCAAACCATGCAAGTCTGTCCTCCGACACTGAAGAGGCAAAAACCGGAGACTGTCCTGTCACCGGGCTACAGATGAGCTCAGAGCCCTCACCTATTATCTCATAGCTCTGACTTATTATCTTAGAACCCTGACCTGTTATTTCATAGCTCTGATTTATTATCTCAGAATCCTGACCTGTTATTTCATAGCTCTGACTTATTATCTCAGAACCCTGACCTGTTATTCCATAGCTCTGACTTATCTCAGAGCCCTGACCTGTTATTTCATAGCTCTGACATATTATCTCAGAACCATGACCTATTATTTTATTGCTCTGACATATTATCTCAGAGCCCTGACCTGTTATTTCATAGCTCTGACATATTATCTCAGAGCCCTGACCTGTTATTTCATAGCTCTGACATATTATTTCAGAACCCTGTCCTGTTATTTCATAGCTCTGACATATTATCTCAGAACCATGACCTATTATTTTATTGCTCTGACATATTATCTCAGGACCATGACCTGTTATTTCATAGCTCTGACTCATTATCTCAGAGCCCTGACCTGTTATTTCATAGCTCTGACATATTATCTCAGAGCCTGACCTGATTATTTCATAGACTCATGACCATATTTATTTCAAGACCACTCAAGTCCTGTTATTTCATAGCTCTGACATATTATCTCAGAACCCTGGCCTGTTATTTCATAGCTCTGACTTATTATTTCAGAACCCTGTCCTGTTATTTCATAGCTCTGACTTACTATTTTAGAGCACTAACCTAGTATTTTACATATGATATGTAACATATTATTTTAGAGACCTGTCTTATTATCTCACAGCCCTGTCCTATTATTTTATAGCGCTGACGTATTATTTAAGAGGCCTGGCTTATTATCTCACAACCCTGACCTATTATTCCATAGCTCTGATTTGTTATCTCAGGGCACTGATCTATTATTTCACAGCAGTGACTTATTCTCTTAGAGCAGAGCACTGATCTATTATTTCAGAACAACTACCTATTATCCATAGCTTTGATTTATTGTTTCAGAGCACTGACCTTTTATTTTATAGCTCTGATATATTATTATAGAGACCTGACTTATTATCTCAGAACCCTGACTTATTATTTCAGAGCACTTACCTACTATCTCATAGTTGTGACATTACTTCAGAGCACTGATCTATTAGTTAATAGCTCTGACTTATTATCTCATATTACTCCCCTCTAATTTCATAGCTTTGACTTATTACATCAGAGCACTGATCTATTATCTAATAATTCTGACTTATCTTAGAGCACTGACCAGTTACTTTATAGCTCTGACCTATTATCTCATAGCTCTGACATTATTTTAGAGATTTGTCTCTATATCTCAAAGCCATGACTTATTATAGCTTCGATTATCTCAGAGCACTGATTTATTGTCTCATAGCTCTGACTTATTATCTCAGAGCACTGATTTATTATTTGATAACTTTGACTTAGTATCCCAGAGGTTTGAGTTAGTGATCTCAGAGCACTCATTTGTTATCTCAAAACACTAATTTATTATCTCATAGCTCTAATATATTATCTAAGAGGACGGAGTGATTATCTCAGAGCACTGACTTGTTGTTTCATATTTCATCTTAGAAACCTGGCTTATCTCAGAGCCATCTGAGGGTGCTGATCTGTTATCTCAGAGCACTAAATTATTACACCACATTGCTGAACTACTATCTCGGAGCATGGATTTGTCTCATAGTGCTGATTTGTTCTCTGTGAGGATTATTTGAGAGCTCTAATGTGTTATCTCTAAGACCTGACCTATCATTATTTCAGAGCACTTATAATCAGACGGCTCTGACACTCTGAGATATTGTCTCACAACGCTGACTTATTTATTCTTTAAGTCCTCTGATTTGTTATCTTATAATGCTAAGTTATTATTTCATAGCTCTGATTTATTATCCCATAATACCGATTGACTCTGTTAGTGCAAGTACTATCATATAGCTCTAACACATTATCTTATAGCGCTGATTTATTATCTCATGGCTCTGACATCTTATTTTATAGCTCTAACATAATATCTTAATGCTCTTATTTATTATCTCATGGCTCTGACATCTTAGCTCTGATTTAATATCTAATAGCTCTGATTTATTATCTCATGGCTTTGACATCTTATAGCTCTGATTTATTATCTCATATCTAATTTATCTCAAGGCTCTGATTTATTATCTCATGGCTCTGACATCTTATAGCTCTGATTTATTATCTCATAGCTCTGATTTATTATCTTATAGCTCTAATTTATTATGTCACGGCTCTGACATCTTATAGCTCTGATTTATTATCTCACAGGTCTGTCATCTTATAGCTCTGATTTATTATCTCATAGCTCTAATTTATTATCTCACGGCTCTGATTTATTATCTCACGGCTCTGATTTATTATCTCACGGCTCTGACATCATCTCTGATTTTTTTATCTCATAGTTATGACTTATTATCACATAGCTCTGAATTATACTCTCAGTTCTGATTTATTAACTTATAGTTGCGACATAGTACAACTGATCTCATGGATCTGACGTATTTTCTTATAGCTACTAGGGACACAATAGTAGCTGAAGCGCTGACACAATAGATAAACTGGAAGATCCATTACAGTATTAATTCAGTCTTTAGATCTGCAATACAAAGAACCGTTCACTGCATTCTCATTTTTGTCCACCAGATGTCACTAGCGTTCTCCCCAAAGAAACAGTGAAAAACATTCCAAAGGTCCAAAACTCATTTAGTCTAAGGCTTCGTTCAGACATCGGAAAAATCTGGTACAGACCATCAAAGTTCATTGTGATGTTCACAGATGAAAACCAAATTTCATTCCCATTTAAAACAATTGGCGGTGTGCTGCAGCTGGATGCCAAATCCCAATGGTGTCCACATGAATGTATGTGACGATATCCTGAAATTTCGGGTATAAGATGCTGCCTAAATTGGATCCAGGAGTTTAGAAGGTTCTTAAAAATTACAGAGGTGCTCCCATAGACTTTGATGGCCTATTGATAGGATATTTATCAGTACCAAAGTCTGGTAAGTGCAGGTCCCACCTCTAAGATCTGCACCAAAAGTGTAGACTCATAATGGAGAGCTGGTCGCGCTTGCGCAACTAGCTCTCCATTCTGAGCCGAAACTTTTGGAGGCCCCTTTCCCGGGGTAGGTACAAGTCCCAGAGGTGGGACAGGTGAGCAGTGTGCTCAGCTGTACTCCAAACTCCCGTAGACCATGCGCGACCAGCTCTCCATTCTGAGCTAACACTTTCGGGGGCCGTTCTCGAGATCAGTGCGGGTCCCAAAGGTGAGACCTGCACCTCTCAGACTTTAAAGGCATTTCCTATTGAAACACCACAAGAGTCCATGGTAGTAAAACACCTTAATGGGCAATATTCATAGAACAGAATGGAGAGTTCTGCGCATGCACAACCAGCTCTGCCTTCAGAGCCAACAATTTTGGAGGCCCGTTCCCGAAATAGGTACGGGTCCCAGAGTTAAGACCAGCACCTCTCAGACTTTGAAGGCATATCATATTGATGGACCACAAAACCCCTTTATGGGCAACATTCATAGAACAAAAAGGAGAGTCCTGCGCGTGCGCAGCTAGCTCTGCATTTTGAGCCAACACTTTCAGGGGCCTATTCTCGAGAGAGGTACGGGTCCCAGACTGTGTGTCCAGCTGTCCTCCTACAGAAATGCCATAGAACAGAATGGAGAGTTCTGCGCATGCGCAACCGGCTCTCTGTTCTGAGCCAAATCTTTCGGGTGCTCGTTCCTGAGAGAAGTGCAGACCCTAGAGATGGGGCAAGGAAACTGTATGTTCGGCTGTCCTCAGCACTCCCATAAGACAGAACAGAGAGTCCTGCGCATGCGCAATCAGCTCTCTATTCTGAGCCAATACTTTCGGGTGCTCGTTCCTGAGAGAAGTGCGGACCCTAGAGATGGGGCAAGGAAACTGTGTGTTCGGCTGTCCTCCGCACTCCTATAAAACAGAACAGAGAGTCCTGCGCATGTGCAATCAGCTCTCTATTCTGAGCCAATACTTTCGGGTGCTCGTTCCCGAGAGAAGTGCGGATCCCAGAGATGGGGCAAGAGAACTGTGTGTTCGGCTGTCCTCATAACTCCCATAAAACAGAATGGAGAGTCCTGCGCATGCGCGATCAGCTCTCCATTCTGAGCCAACAATTTAGCAACTTTAGCAACACTTTAACAAATGGGCTAAACTGGATGGACGTATGTCTTTTTTCGGCCTAACAAACTATGTAACTATGTAACACTTTTGAGTTGCCTTTCCCGAGAGAGGTGCAGGTCCCAGAGGCGGGACTGGGGAACTGTGTGTTCGGCTGTCCTCACAACTCCCATAGAACAGAATGGAGAGTCGTGTGCATGCGCAATTAGCTCTGCATTTTGAGCCAACACTTTCAGGGGCTCTTCCCAAGAGATGTGTGGTGAACTGTGTGTTCGGCTGTCCTCAGCACTCCCATAGAACAGAATGGAGAAACCTGCGCATGCGCAACCGGCTCTCCATTAAGACCAGTTTTCATCTTCTAATCTAGATAAAATCAGAATTCACGATACTGGAACCAACCAAACGTTGATGAGAATGCAGCCTGGACTTTGTAGAGCCATGACGTCCCCAAATCCTCCTGCCTCGGGGATGAATTACTGCTGCTTTGGCTGTGTTCGGAGGACAGACCTGCATGATATCCTAACCTACACTATGCTGACTATGCCAAGCGCACATTCCACGTAGAACAGTATGGAGTATACAGCCACCATGCAAAGACACTAGAGCGCACCCTGTGCTAATACATAGAGCTACTCGTAATGACTGACACTAGTGAGCCACAGAGGTGTCGCCCATACACTGGCTGCAACCTACAGTCATATATATGTATATAGGATCTAGGAGCAGGTTGAGTAAGATCTCCCTTCTATGTGTGCGAGTCTTCCACCGAGGAGAACTTCTACACAGACGTTAATCTCCGTATTGTGGCACCTTCGTTCTCGAACGGCTGATTTCATTGTATGAGGAGCGGGGGAGTCGCGACGTGAACGCTATGCGCCAATGGCCTCCTACGCAGACGTCATCTCTCTGTCGAGTTCTTGTCTAGGTTGTTCATCCCTATGGTGATAGAGCAATACATGCCATAGATTCCCTCCTCTGCAGTGCCTCCTTAAAGAGATCCTGCCACCAGGTTCTTCTAGACGCCCTATCGAGCTAAAGTAGTGTGGGCTATTGCTAACAAGGCCCCTTTGAGCGCCCATCGGGGGAGCCAGGAGAAGTGAGGCCCCACTTTAAGGATGCTGGACGGTGGGTCACGCAAGACCTCTTTGGTTGCCTGAGAAAGGAGACCTGTGTTGTTTTCGAGCCTCCTGGTTAACTTTTTTGGGAAGCTGCATTTTGGGCACTTTGTACCTACTACTAGACCACCATTTTTAGGGCCTTCGTATGGCGCCCAAAAGTCAAGGGTCCTGTCCCAGTGATGGGGTTCCTCCAAGAAATGGTTTGCACTAACTTTAAAGTTACACAGCTTGTGGTTACCCCCTTCTGCACAGCGGGTGTCATAGTCCGAGCTAACCCCCCCTGTGCTCACAGCATATCCCAAAATGAGTTACGTTTGCGGTTATGTCACACAGGGCATAAAACCCGATGAAGAAATCACCCACTGCAATGCCACCTTAGTGACTTTTTTCCTTGTAGCAATAGCATGGAAGTGAACCGCTTCCCATCTACGTGACCCCCCACTCTCCCATGTGCATTTAGCGGTTACCGCACAGTCCTGGTGTCTCCTGGGTAACCCGTCATACTGTGCGAGGAGACGGTTCTTTTTGGTTTGTTCGGTTTTTTGGCCTATCTTCCGTCAGTACTCTCTGGTTTGTGAGTTTTGCTCGTTGTTGTTTTGCGTTGATTATTATTGCACTAAGTTTGACTGCACTGCACTGCACTACTGACAAGTCATTGCACAGGCCAAGAGGTAGAGAACAGAAAGAAGATGATGATGAAAAAAAAAGTAGCTACAAAGTCGAGAATGGGTTAAGCCCACTTAAAAAAAAAACTGATCTTCCTACGTTACCACAACTTATTGCCTTCCTTCTCTGTTATACACAAATTTACAGTAAAGGTGAATGGGAAAAGCGGAAAGAAGCCTTCAGCCCGGCCATGGACATTGGAGGAAAGTCTACTGCCATGTACAACCGTGTGCAGGGGTGGTGTCCAACTGGGGGGGTATGGGGCCCAACCGTAAAGTTGAGGCTTAGGGCCCACCAGTAGAGTTGATTCTTGGAGCCCACCAGTGGAGTTGATTATTGGTGCCCACCAGTAGAGTTGATTCTTTGGTCCCACCAGTAGAGTTGATTCTTGGAGCCCACCAGTGGAGTAGATTCTTTGGGGCCACCAGTGAAGTTGATTCATGGAGTCACCAGTGGAATTGATTCTTGGGGCCCACCAGTGGAGTTGATTCGTGGGGCCCACCAGTGGGGTTGATTCTTGGTAGCCACCAATATAATTGATTCATGGAGCCACCAGTGGAATTGATTCTTGGGGAACACCAGTGGAATTGATTCTTGGGGCCCACCAGTGGAGTTGATGCTTGGGGTCTATTAGTAAAGTTGTTAAGAGCCTGCCAGTGGAGTTGATGCTTGGGAGCCACCAGTGTAGTTGAATCTTGGAGCCACCAGTGAAATTGATTTTTAGGCCCTATCAGTATAGTTGATTCTTGGAGCCCACCAGTGGGGTTGATTCTTGGGGGCCACTAGTAGAATTGATTCATGGAGCCACCAGTGGAATTGATTCTTGGGGCCCACCAGTGGAGTTGATTCTTGGGGTCCACCAGTAGAGTTCATTCTTGGGGTCCATTAGTAAAGTTGTTAAGAGCCTGCCAGTGGAGTTGATGCTTGGGAGCCACCAGTGTGGTTGATTTTTGGGGCCCCCCAGTAAAGTTGGTTTGTTGGAAACACCAGTGGAGTTCATTCTCGGGGCCTATCAGTGGAGCTGATGCTTGGGGGCCCACCAGGGTAGTTCAATTTTGGAACCCACCCAAATTGATTTTTAGGCCATACCAGTATAGTTGATTCTTGGAGCTCACCGGGGGGGTTGATTCTTGGGAGCCACCAGTAGAATTGATTTATGGAGCCACCAGTGGAATTGATTCTTGGCGCCCACCAGTGGAGTTGATGCTTGGGAGCCACCAGTGTAGTTCATTCTTGGACCCCACCAGTGTGGTTGATTTTTGGGGCCCCCCAGTAAAGTTGTTTTGTTGGAAACACCAATGGAGTTTATTCTCGGAGCCTACCAGTAGAGCTGATGTTTGGGGCCCACCAGTGTAGTTCAATTTTGGGACCCACCCAAGTTGATTTTTAGGCCCTACCAGTATAGTTGATTCTTGGAGCCCACCAGTGGGGTTGATTCTTGGGAGCCACCAATAGAATTGATTCATGGAGCCACCAGTGGAATTGATTCTTGGGGAACACCAGTTGAGTTGATTCTTGGGGCCCACCAGTGGAGTTGATGCTTGGGGTCCATTAGTAAAGTTGTTAAGAGCCTGCCAGTGAAGTTGATGCTTGGGAGCCACCAGTGTAGTTGATTCTTGGAGCCCACCAGTGTGGTTGATTTTTGGGACCCCCAAGTAAAGTTGGTTTGTTGGAAACACCAGTGGAGCTGATGCTTGGGGCCCACCAGTGGAGTTCAATTTTGGGACCCACCCAAGTTGATTTTTAGGCCCTACCAGTATAGTTGATTCTTGGAGCCCACCAGTGGGGTTGATTCTTGGGAGCCACCACTACAATTGATTCATGGCCCCCCCATGGGAATTTATTCTTGGCGCCCACCAGTGGAGTTGATTCTTGGGGCCCACCAGTGTGGTTGATTTTTGGGGCTCGCCAGTAAAGTTGTTTTGTTGGAAACACCAATGGAGTTTATTCTCGGAGCCTACCAGTAGAGCTGATGTTTGGGGCCCACCAGTGTAGTTCAATTTTGGGACCCACCCAAGTTGATTTTTAGGCCCTACCAGTATAGTTGATTCTTGGAGCCCACCAGTGGGGTTGATTCTTGGGAGCCACCAATAGAATTGATTAATGGAGCCACCAATAGAATTGATTCATGGAGCCACCAGTGGAATTGATTCTTGGGGAACACCAGTTGAGTTGATCCTTGGGGCCCACCAGTGGAGTTGATGCTTGGGGTCCATTAGTAAAGTTGTTAAGAGCCTGCCAGTGAAGTTGATGCTTGGGAGCCACCAGTGTAGTTGATTCTTGGGAGCCCACCAGTGTGGTTGATTTTTTGGGACCCCAAGTAAAGTTGGTTTGTTGGAAACACCAGAGGAGCTGATGCTTGGGGCCCACCATTGGAGTTCAATTTTGGGACCCACCCAAGTTGATTTTTAGGCCCTACCAGTATAGTTGATTCTTGGAGCCCACCAGTGGGGTTGATTCTTGGGAGCCACCAATAGAATTGATTCATGGAGCCACCAGTGGAATTGATTCTTGGGGAACACCAGTGGAATTGATTCTTGGGTCCCACCAGTGGAGTTGATGCTTGGGGTCCATTAGTAAAGTTGTTAAGAGCCTGCCAGTGAAGTTGATGCTTGGGAGCCACCAGTGTAGTTGATTCTTGGAGCCCACCAGTGTGGTTGATTTTTGGGACCCCCCAGTAAAGTTGGTTTGTTGGAAACACCAGTGGAGCTGATGCTTGGGGCCCACCAGTGGAGTTCAATTTTGGGACCCACCCAAGTTGATTTTGAGGCCCTACCAGTATAGTTGATTCTTGGAGTCCACCAGTGGGGTTGATTCTTGGGAGCCACAAGTAGAATTGATTCATGGAGCCATCAGTGGAATTGATTCTTGGGGAACTCCAGTTGAGTTGATTCTTTGGTCCCACCAGTGGGGTTGATTCTTGTGGCCCAACCTACAGCTAATGTACATGACTGTACAAGTCTTGCTTTCCTCATTTCTTTCTCTGCTTTCCCCTAAAAAAGAAGCCGCAGGCTTGCCATTTCCAGGAGACCACCTGGGGGTCCCCTGCTTCACTGTGAGCCAGTCTGAGCCTAGATTCACTGATTGAGTGCAAGATAGGAACTGGTAATGTGTGGGGAGTCCAAATCCCTTCAGTAGTATGGGGCACCGAAATAAGTTATGGCAAAGGTGGGGGATAATACTCGGAAGACATAATTTGTATTCCAGCCTTCCTGTTGACCAACTTCAACATAGTTGTGTAAATCGATCAACCATATGTCCGTAAGCAGCCAGCGCTTCCTCCAATATCCATGGCCGACCTTCGGTTCAAGTATGCTTGCCACCCTTTGCCTAAACCAGTCTTGCTTTACCAATAATACAACCACATTAACCCGTTGAAATGCCAACTGACTCTCAAGACGTTGTGCTTTTACAACACAAAAAGTTGCATTCGTGCTTCCTGATATAGACAAGAAAGCGGTCTTCATGTTAGATATAGTTTAGAGTGATCGAGATGGTGGTGGGGTTGTGGGAGAGTCAATGAAAAAAAAAATTCAACAATCTGTGAGCCAGTATTAAAGCTTCTTGGAGGAGTCCCCCTCTTGATCGCTGTGCACTGTGGACCTCACAGACTTGTTAAGATGTATTACATAATGATAGCGGTTGTTTTTATTGATCTGTGGCACTTTCTACGGGATGGGATGCTGAGAAGAGATTTGTTCGCTTCTAATTCTAAATTCCACCATGAAATTCCTGAGATCTCTACTTCTAGAGTTCTTCTTTTAGAGTTCGCCTTCAAGAGTTCAACTTTGAATCTCCAGTTCTCTTTTGAGAGCTCTACTCTGAAAGTTCTCCTTTGAGAGTCCTACTTCTAGAGTTCTCCAAGAGTTCAACTTTGAGAGTTCTCCTTCAAGAGTTCTACTCTGAAAGTTCTCCTTTGAGAGTCCTACTTCTAGAGTTCTCCAAGAGTTCAACTTTGAGAGTTCTCCTTCGAGAGTTCTACTTCTAGAGTTCTCCACAAGTGTCCTGTATCTTCCGGGAAATGGGGACGCCGATTGACTTTGTCATTCGAAACAACAGCCATAATGTCGTCGGTAGACGTAAGTGTCCGAAGTAGCAGATCAGACCTAAAGTGAGACAAAACGAGGCTTGTACTGCAAGTATTAAGAAGAAAATGTTTAGTAGAGGTCTCAGCCTTATGCTTTTCCTTGAGACGTTAAGCTCGTATATTACAATGGCTGCTTGCTGCAATATCCTACTGAAATCAGGCGGAAAGTCGCTCGCCTGGAGCGGTGGGATCACACACCCGCAATGCTGTGATTAGATTTGCACTAGACTCAAGTACTTTTCACCTGGAGCTACAGAAGGAGGCACCCTCACATGACGTGGATGGTGCGGCTTAGAGGAACAGACTGATGTCCTATTCTTGGGTTGTCATCTGTGCATCAATAAACTATGTATTAGGTCGTATATTTTTTTCCACGCGGCCACTATTTCACGTATCATTATCGCACCCAGCGTCGCGTCCCTTTTCGTTTTTCCGCGACAGGCCAGTATCTGGATAACACTTTTTTGGATTTTCACAATAGACACATATATAACACACCCATTAGGCTCCAGTCCACCGCTTGCTGTCGTTTACATTCTCTTCGTCTTGGCTGAGGAGAACGGGGAGAGGTCTTCTCTTGATGTGAGTTATTATCGGCTTGTTGGCGTCTGCTTTTTTTATTTTTTATTTTTTCTTCGTTTCGAGAGGTTTTTATTTGTGTGCTAATAATGAAGCATTGCACTTTTTCCCCTTGTAGAAAAAATAAATAACTAAAAAAAAAATACAAGGGGAATAAAATATAGTTTTTTTTTTCTTTCAATTAGGTGTAAAAAAATTTCAAAAAATTCAAATAAAAAAAATAGTGGAGTTTTTTGGAAGTTGACCAAATCGTGACTCTAAATATTTTGGCAACTAAAAAAATAAAAAAAAGTCTGGTGCTGGTGTTGAGGGGGGAAGTGTCACTCACTCGTCGTATGTTTACCCCAGGCGGTGTCTAGATAGCAGATGTATTTATTTGTCGTTTTTTTTTTGGAACGGGGGAATTCTGCTCACTTCATCAACTTTTGTAGATGTTTACCAAGAAGGAAACCACCTTACTGCCTTGTTGTATCAGTCACAACACATTGTAAATCCACGGGCTGGGCCGCCGCCGATGCGGCTGAGCCAAAGAGATAAAAAAAAATATATATATAAGACCAAAATCCTTCCTGGTCTCAGTTCTTGTCTCTAGTTCTATATATTGTATAAAATTTTTGAAATAATCTATTTTGACTAGATCTAAAGCGACGTGAGCTACGACACCCCTCTCCCTTCTGTCAATCACTGTCCGTACAGCAGCACTAATTTCACTAAAGCGCTAGCGATCGATAGAGCAGATTTTATTTTAGGTTGTTTTTTTTTGTTTTTTTAACACTTTTTTTTTTTTATTATGACTAACACCGTTCCTCGTATTTAATCTTTACAAGCAGTATCAACCGTTCATGTGAAAAGCGATGAATTTAAAAAAAGAAATGAAAAAAAGCGCAATTTTTTTGGTATATTTTTCGATTTTTCTTTTTGTTTCGGTTTTTTTTTCCATATTATTGATATGTAATTCTACTGTAGACCAAATATTAGAGTGGAGGCTGGATTTCAGACAAGAGGCAGGTATCATGTTCAGATGCGACGCGCAAACATGCTACAAGTATCCTTACGAAGCCTTATCAGTTTTTTGGGGGTTTTTTTTGCAATGGGCTGCTGGATCGGGCCTCACTGATGTGGCAGTCGGGCGGCGCTAACCAGTTCTAGGGGGATTTTTCAGTACAACACTAGTTCATTTTTGAAATCCTATAGTCATTGTATTGTGGTAGGGTTCTGGTTATGTTTCATTCAGTAATAAGCGCATTGCAGGTTTTGGCAAGTATCGGGTTGGGGGGGGGGCTGACGATAGAGTAAGGCCTTTGTGTTTAGACAATGCTTTGAGTTTGTTCATTTTATTGTACCTGTACAGCATATATCTTTAGCTTTTTATATCATTTTAATAGGAAGACGTTATTTTTGTCAGATGACGATGCACTAGAAAGTGTTTGGTACCGTTCTTCGGTTATGTCTTGAGACTGCGCCTGGTGTCATGTAATGGCCTGAGGGTTTGTACCGGGCATCACCGTGGTTATGTCTATTACCCCCTTTACGGTTTTGCAAAAAAATTTCTACCATAAGTGACATCACTTACAGGCTATGAAAAAAAAAATTATACGGACTAAAAAATGATAAAATTGTCTACAGCCAAAATTTTTTGTCAAGAACAAGCACCGTCATGTTCTTCATGGACCCCCACCATCCACAGTCACTCAACAAAGAGAAGGCAGCAGAAGATGCTACTTCTTGGTCCTGAAAGACAGGCAGAAGAGATGTGGTGTCTTCTAGGCCCAATTTCTAACAGTCATAGAAATTCTACTAGAGAATTCTAAACGTTCCAATTAAATTCAACCCAAATGTGATCATTACATTTTAAAATATCGGTCAAACTATACCGCCCCATCGGGTAGTTATTAATCTTTTGGTGCTGACTTAACTTGAATCCAAAATTTACCTTCATCTTTTCATATGTCTAGCGCTTCAGTATTAACCTTTCTCAGTCCATGGTGCTAAATCTTTAAATTTTTAAAAAATATCGGGGGAAATCATTTTCGCTAAATATTTCAGTCCCTGAAACTACAATTCAACTAAATGAACCTCTGGTCCCTGAAATGTCCCAGACCTAATTCTTGACCAGAAGGTTTATGTTTTTGTCTTTAAATAAAAAAAAAAATGGTGGATGGTGAAAATTGGGCCAGTTATACTGCAGAGGTTTTGAAGGTCAAAGTCTTGTTTTTGCATAATTTAACAAAATTAAATTATGGAAGTACACTCAAAATATTTTAACTCGTGGTCAACTGAAATTTACTCAGAACAAATGAAGATCAAAAGTTTTCTGAAAAAGAAAGGATAGATGGATTGTAGAACTTGTCTCAGATAGACTGCACAGTTTTTGAAGGTTAAAGTCTTCTTTTTCCCATAATTTAATAAAAAATTATTACATAGTGTAATACTATTATTGAATAATTTAACAAGATTAAATTATAGAAGTACAATCAAAATATTTGAACCTCCTGGTCACTGAAGTATATTCAAATTCTTACAATTCTATAATTAAATTCTTATTTTTAAAAAGAAGAAATTTCACATAATCTACTGCAAAGTTTTTGAAGGTCAAAGACTGTTTTTTGCACAATTTAATAAAATTAAATTATGAAAGTGCATTAAAAATGTTTGCAGCCTTGGTCATGGAAATGTACTCAAAACAAATAAAGTTCAAAAGTTTTCTAAAAAGAAGAATTTGATTTGTAGAAAATAAGCCAAAGATATTGCAAAGTTTTTGAAGCACAAAGACATTTATATTGTCCATAATTTAATTACAAAACATATTATGTGTAGTTGATTTTTTTTCTTCATTGCCTGTGAGGTTTTAGTCATGGTTTTGAGTGGGGTGTTTGACATTATCCATGTAAACAGTGTCCCGCAATCCCTGGGCAAGAAGCCTGCAATGCGAAAATAGGGTCACTTAACCACACACGTCAAAAAAAAAAAAAACTATTTCATACAGTGCGCCCTTGACTGAAATTGTCTTGAAATGAGAACTGACAGATTTTTTTTAAAGGAAGGAATCCTATTTTTTGTTTTTGTGTAATTTTCTATTTTGAATGCATTTTAATGGTATAAGACTGTTTTGTTTTGTTTGTTATAATTCTCTTTGGTGAAGGCATTAATAAAAAAAATATTTAAAAAAATCAAATAAAAAATTAAAGGAGAGAGACAATTTGAAACAATCTATGTTTGCCCTTATGGATATGCTGCATATCTGAGATATTAAAGCTGATTTGTCAATGAGTGTTAAAGATGGGATAAGAATTTTTCTTTTTTGTACGTGTTAAGATAATATTTGTATCCACTGCTGTTAATTTTGTGTTGAAAAGGAACGTTAGAAAAGGGATTGTTGTGTTTTCGAGTTTAATTTTTTTTTATTAATAAGACTATTATTTATGAGATGTCAAACACTGGACTTTAAGTTTAAGCATTAAGAAAAAAAATTTCCATCTATATATGGAAAAATCGGTGTCCCTCCCAAATCTCTTTTACCTTCTGATTATAATTTTCTGTTTTGTAAACATTGAGTTTAAAGATTTTCTCTCTTTTTGTCACCATTGAGAGAACTTTTTGAAATGTTCATTAAAAAAATTCAGAAGTTTTTAAAAGAGAGGAGGAAGGGGACATCCTAACATTCAAACACAAAAAAATTCCATATATAGAGGAGTTGAGCAGCGGAAACCCATACACCATAGATCCTTTTCCATCAACACAACCAAATTCACAGTCATTTGGATACCAAACCGTAGGGTTGACCTTTCATTACCAGATCACAGAGCACAAAAACAGCACTTCATGTGCATATTGGATTTGAGGTCTACTTCCTTCTTTACCTACAAAGTCCTTCACCATGCATACAGTTTCTAGTATATGTGCCTTTGTGTCTGCTTTTATAAAGTAACTCAACTGGGGCGCCGTTGCCTCATCTCTCTATTATAGCTACCGTCACTCTTCTCCAAGGAGTTAGCACAACGCTAAAGCATTCAAGCCTCAGAACCCAGTTCCCTTTGTAAGGATGAGGCCTGAATGTCCCATCAGCCCTTGCCTAGAAGATAGGGGACCTCGTCACTACCTTAAAAGTCCATTAGTCCCCATCATGATATATTTATTTTTGTATTATAGACATAGAGTGTGGCCTTAACCTCATTCCCTCACCTCAATAGCTCATCCCTACTTGATGTTCAATTCACCTTAATTTTCATACATCGATATCGGACCCAGGGTGTTAAAGGTTTTAATAGACAGCGGGATCATTTTCTGTTCCCTATAGTTAAGTGCTTCCTACTACAGGTGCGGGCCCCAAACAGCCCCCAAAATGTTACCCCAGTTCTTAAGAATTACAAGACTTCATCACTGCCAGATTGATGTTTTAGCTTTCTTCACTGTGAATACTGCCTCCTTCAAGACTTGAATCTCTCCACTCACTTCAGTTTTACTTGTCCACTCTACCCTTGTCTACCCTCGGTTTATTTCCAAATGACTTTGTGATCGATTTAAAACCAAATTCGTGATGGAGAAGCTTTGTTAGTGACACTTGTTGAGAGCCCCTGGTCTAGTCTAGGTATAATCCTCATCTGGAGCAAACAAAATTATCCAAATAGACAAAAATATTAATGGACCAGTCTAATATTTAGGAATTTTATGCTAGAACTCCTTTACAGCAGCAAATTTCAGTGTAAATCTTGGCACCACCATAGGTACCTTACACGCCCCACAGTAAGCTTCTCGAATGGGGAACAACAAAAAAAATTTATGCTGGAACTCCTTGATATGAGCCATTTACATTGTAAATTTTGGCACTGCCATGGGTACCTTACACACCCCACAATAAGCTTCTTGAATGGGGAACAACAATAATTTTTACACTAGAGCCCCTTGTCAGCAGCAAATTCCAATGTAAATCTTGGCACGGCCATGGGTACCTTACACGCCCCACAATAAGCTTCTTGAATGGGGAACAACAACAATTTTTAAGCTAGAATTCCTTGCCAAGACCCATTTCCAGTGTAAATCTTGGCACCGCCATCGGTACCTTACACACCCCACAATACGATTCTCTTATGGGGAACCACAACATGACACATGGTTGTCACAACTTTTCAAACCCTTGATGAAGGGTTTTGTTCATTGTTGGAAAATCGCTAGATGAGGACTAATAACCCAACACCCGACCAGCATGGGCCCCCCGCTTACTCAACTCCTCTCCAAAGCTATTTATATGAACCCAAACATTACAAGTTCCCTCACAACTAGTCCAGACTGAGGTAACAACCTCCATTACCGGATCACACACTCAGAAAAAAAAAACACAAAAGCATTTGCACCACAACTGAGCAACAAGCAGCACTATCGACTCACTAGTCATCCACACGCAGCCCACGTCTGCCATCTCCACGCGTTGTAGTCATATTACAGTACAAAGAACAACATTGGGAAGAAAACAAGGAACTGTGTGTTTTTAAGGTAAAAAAATGTACAAATATAGATAAAATGGTCGGAGCATTACAAGACAAGACAGCCGCATCTATTCACTAACTGTTTTTTTTTTTTTGGTACTGTTCAATTCACTTCCTCTTTACAAGTGGTGTT
Source organism: Phyllomedusa bahiana (assembly GCA_025379985.1). Lineage (NCBI taxonomy): Eukaryota > Metazoa > Chordata > Amphibia > Anura > Hylidae > Phyllomedusa > Phyllomedusa bahiana. Next base: position 33,491 of record JAODAL010022718.1, read on the forward strand.
TAGGCAGCATATATGTATATGTACCTGTGTATACATATATACTGTGTGTATGTCTTTCTATATACATTTCTGTATTCTGTGTGAGTTGACATGTATATATTTGTATTTAAAAGAAAACAAAAACATTTGGTTGAAAATTAGCAGAAAATTTGAAGGTAATATATCCATTGGTAACAGCACGCTTTTCGTGGTGTCAGTGGTTGATACATGGATTACCAGTAACTCTTGGCCTGCCTTTGAAAAAAAAAATTTTGTTTCGATATTCAGGGTGGGGTATTTTTTAAAGTGGTAGTGAGAAAAAAAAGGAAAACCTTCTCAAAGCACCTTATTTTGGCACAAAACGTGTCAATTCTTTGTAGGTTTCGCACCTTATACACGTGAGAGTGCTGGAACATCGCATTTGTGTTATGCACATTTCTCCTGTTTTTTTTGTTTTTTTCAAAAATCACAGCCATTCCAGAATTAATTTTTTTAAATTTTGTAACTTTATTATAGCTATTTTATAGTTCAGAACTAATGTTTTGGGGGGTTTTATGTTTAATCGTTTTGCCTGTGATTGACTCTCTGAAATGTTTGGGGGGTGAAGGATCATCAGGCAGATGTGATCTTTGAAAAGGCAACGATCACTTCTTGAATCTGCTATTATTATAAAAAATGAAGTAAACCCAAATTTTGCTACATCGTTGGTCAGAATTACACAATTAGTTATGCTACAAAATATGAATGAAAATGTAAAACACCCTGGTATAATGAAAAGCTATGGGGCAACGTAAGAAAATTACAGTGAAGTAAGGTCAGGGGTCTGAGATAAAATGTCACTATCCCGAGATGTATCCTATTTCTAAAAATTGGGGGTTCTTCCATTTAAAAAAAAATTAGAAATTTGAGATGCAAAGTCAAAACATTCATTAAAAAACCAATGGTCTGAGATAAAATGTTAGTGCTTCTGAGATATTATCTCACAGTTGGAAAAAGATTGAGATCTGAAATGTTGACGTTCACAGATTAAAAAGTCGATTCCCTAAAAGAGTAAAGGCCATGATGGAAAACGTCTGTCCATTTGAGATTTTAAAAAATCAGGACCCAATCAAAAATTCAAGCTCAAAAAGTCTAAGCTCTGAGATAAAGAGTCTGAGCTCTAAGTAAAAAAAAAATAAATGTAAACTCTAAGATAAAAAGTTTGAATTTTGAGATAAAACGTCTGAAATAAAAATTCCAAGCTCTAACATAAAAAGTTTAAGTTCTAAGATTAAAAAAAATCCACGCTCTAAGATAAAAAAAAAATCTAAGCTCTGTCATAAAAAGTCTGAGCTCTGAGCAGAAAAAAAAAATAGAGAATTTAGGCTGCGTCCACACGGCAATTGTAAAGTAACATCGGATTCTGTCATGAAATCCGACCAGTATTTTACAATTTTTTGGGGTTTTTACAGCTTTTTTTGCGCAGATTTTGCAGTCGGCTATCGGATTTCAGCCGGCCCATTAACATTGAACTGTACTACAATTCGACGTTTTTAAGTAAAATGGGACAGATTATAGTTTTTTGAATGGATTTCGGATTTGAAATCCGACCTCCGAAAACCTGAGCCATGTAGACTACAGCTCAGATTTCTATTGAGGTCTATGGGGATGACTTAAAGTCGGATTTTTGCGGATTCTAAATACTGAATGCGCTTAAAAATCCAACTGTAAACCAGCGCCGTGTAGACGTAGCCTTAGATAAAAAGTCTGGGCTCTGAAATAAAAAAAAAAAATTTCAAGCTCTGAGATAAAAAGTCTGAGATAAAAATTCTGAGCTCTAACATAAAAAGTCTAAACTTTGAGATAAAAAGTCTGAGATAAAAATTCTGAGCTCTAAAATCAAAAGTCCGAGCTCTGAGCTAAAAAATTTGATTTCTAAAATAAAAGCCCTGAGATAAAAATTTTGAGCTGTAAAATTAAAAGTCCGAGCTCTGGCATATAAAGTCTAAACTTTGAGATTAAAAAGTCTGAGATAAAAATTCTGAGCTCTAAAATCAAAAGTCCGAGCTCTGAGCTAAAAAATTGATTTCTAAAATAAAAGCCCTGAGATAAAAATTTTGAGCTCTAAAATTAAAAGTCCGAGCTCTAACATAAAAAGTCTAAACTTTGAGATAAAAAGTCTGAGATAAAAATTTGCTCTAAATAAAAGTCCGAGTCTGAGCTAAAAATTATTTCTAAAATAAAAGCCCTGAGATAAAAATTTGAGCTGTAAAATTAAAAGTCCGAGCTCTGGCATATAAAGTCTAAACTTTGAGATTAAAAAGTCTGAGATAAAAATTCTAAACTCTAAAAATCAAAAGTACAAGCTCTGAGATAAAAATTCTGAGCTGTAAAATTAAAAGTCCGAGCTCTGGCATATAAAGTCTAAACTTTGAGATTAAAAAGTCTGAGATAAAAATTCTAAACTCTAAAATCAAAAGTCCAAGCTCTGAGATAAAAATTCTGAGCTGTAAAATCAAAAGTCCAAGCTCTGAGATAAAAAGTCTAAGCTTTGAGATAAAAAATTCTAAGCTCTAAAATCAAAAGTCCCAATTCTGAGATAAAAAGTCTGAGATAAAAATTCTGAGCTCTAAAATCAAAATCTGAGCTCTGAGATAAATCAATTCAAGCTCTGAGATAAAAAGTCTGAGCTCTGAGACACTATCTCAGACCCTTCTTACTAATGTACCTTTATGTTGCCTCCGTGTTCTTGCTTAGTTTATACGATGCTCAGAGATTTTATGACTTCTATTTAGCACTTATTACCCTCTGTTTTTCTAATTTCTGAGGCCGGGTGCCCCATCCTGCTCCAGACACCCCCTCCCCACTACGTTATTACTCTTTTATTTTTTGAAGGCCGGCCAAGAGTCCTGAGTCGAGAATGAAACTTTTTCACTTTTTCATCTATTTTTTTTTTTTTTTACTTCTCTTGTAATCGTTTTTTGAGATTTTGTTTCAGTAACATTTGTCAATGGTGGACAGGAAAAAAAAAGCGAACAGAAGAAATATAAACCTTTTAAGAATAAAAAAAATACAAAAAAATACAAAAAAAAAATAAGAAATGCATACGCCTTTTTATCAAGTGCTTTAAACTATAGAATTACTACACACATCCTGACAGCTTTTTATTTCCACAGTGGCAGAACCCTTAAGGCCATCTACTATTAGCCTCTTTATCTTTCTCACCTATATTTACCTGTGATTTGTATTTGTTATTTAAACAGGACGAAAAAAAAATATAAAAAAACACAACAAAAAAAAGAACATAATTGTAGCGCTTCAATATTCTATTATATTACTATTGTGACATTTTTTGAATACTGTGAAAGTTTATCTCTTGCATATACTTTATACAGAAGTATTACGCCTTAAATACGAAAAAAAAAACTTTTACAAGTTTTCTGTTCTGTGTGGAAGAAGTTATCGATGTTGCTAAAGAATGATGTTTTGTTTTTTTTGTTTAATTTTTTTTTTGGTTTTTTTTTTTTTAAATGTTACCAGCACTTTTTGTAAGTTTCACTTTCTGAGGTATTGTAAATTCACACTGTTTGTGAAGTTTGAATATGAAGGAAGAATAAAACAAAAATGAAAACAATTTTTCAATGGGTTACGTCTCTTATTTTATTACGGTACAGTCCATGTGGAATATATTGTCTGGTTACCCAGTGGCAGGACCGGGACGACTGATAGGCGACTGCCGCTTAGTGCGCCACTTCATCCCAGGCAGAAAAGGGGGCACAAAGAGGCATGGGTGGGGCTGAACTTTCCACTAAGGGGTGCTATGTGCCTTAATTGTCTGGGGCACCAGAACAACTTGTCCCAGTCCTGCCCGATGGTCCCTTTAACATCTTGATGCTCCATGTGTCCGTAGGGTCATTGGTAAGGGGGGGATACCATCAAGAAAAGTTCCTGTAACCCCCTGGGGATCACTGGGGGCTGTACAAGGGAGATTACCGTAACAGGGGGATGATTGGTAGGAGGCAGTGGCGGAACTACCGCCGTAGCGGCTGACCCGCCGCCACAGTGGGCGAGCCACCGCATCCTACCTCAGAACGCCTGTGCCCTCTATCCCGAGCTTTCAGAGGCAAATGCCCTGAAAACCAAGACTGCGTGTGTCTGTCCTTCTCCCATAGGCTCATTGGGAGAACGTGGAGAGGTGAGATTTTCTTTTTCTTTCAGTAATGGGGCCCTATCTACACCCTACCTACCTGGGGCCCACCTATCACCAACCTACCTGGGGCCTACCTACCTAGCTACCTGGAGCCCACCTACAACCTACCTATCTGGGGTCCAACTACCACCTACCTACCTGGGGCTCAACGACAACCTACCTACCTGGGGCCCACCTACCACCTACCTACCTGAGGCACTGCCTACCTGTCTACCTGAAGCTCCTACATACCTACCTGGGACCCTGTCTAACTACCTACCTGAGGCCTTGCCTACCTACATACCTGGGGCATTCACAACCTTTCACAACACTACCTGAAGCTTTTTCTATGTATGTACCTGGGACCTTGCCTAACTGTGGCTTTACCTACTGTTGCCTCTACCTACCGGGGTCTTACCATATCATGGGTGGCCTTTCTATCTATATGCCAAGTTGGGGGGGGAGCTACTTATCTATTAGGCTAACTTATTTTGGGGCCTACCTGTTTAATTAAGACTGTCTAAATGGGGGGGAGGGATCTATTTTTCAACTTGTTTTTTTTTATTGCAAACACTTTTAACACAGGTCAAAACTTGTGGCAGCTTTGGCCAAAAATAACAGTTATGTAAAACAAGAAAGTATACATATCTACCATAACATGGGAAGCTTAGTTGGTAACTCAATCCGACATGAACAGTTCAATTCCGGTTGCACTACATTACATCGCTAGTCTCAGGGGCATTAGCCCACGGTAAGTTCGTCATGTGTACCCGGACTCGTATGGTTTCTTCTTCCCATACGTTATATTGTGTTCGCTTTTTTTCCAAATTTTTATCTTGAAAGTAACATAGAACAAGGAGAGAAAAAAGAGGGGTAAGGGGGAGACAAACAAAAAAGGAACCTACCTGCGACCCGCGCATCCAACACACCCCCCTGTCCGAAGCTCAGAGTTGCAGTGCACACCTCCACTATTCAGATTGTGCGTATCATGTCTATGAATCAGGCTGCATTGGCTGGTTGACCAGGTACCAGGTAGTAAATTCGAAGCATTCTTTTATTTTTGTTCTAATGTGTGTGGGTAAGAGAGTGATGAACGGTGACCATGTGCGAAAGAAGTTTTGTGCTAGTCTTTCTTTTTGTTGTACCGTGTCTATCCAGTTCATTCTGAATATGTGTGACAGTTTATCCAAAAATATTTTTAGGGTGGGCGGGCTCGTTTGAATCCAGCACTGCAAGACAGACTTTCTGGCCGCTGCTGCCACATAATACAGGAGTCGTTTTTGGAAGGTTGGGAGCGTGGTGTAATCCTCAGGGAAGATCCCAAACAATGCCCATGTGCTTGAATTGGGGCAATTTGGAAGAAAATTCCTGGTGGTGAAGGAGTGGATTGTGGACCAGAAGGTCTGTATCGCCGGGCAAGACCAAAGGCAGTGTAATAGGTCTGCATGAGGTGACTGGCATTTTGGGCATGTGTTGGTGTCTGAGTGGCCCATCAGAAAGCCTCTATGAGGTGAGATATATGATCTGTGGGCAATTCGAAAGGCCATTTCCCAGTATGACATAGTCGGTAGATATTTGGCTGCTTGTTCAAGAGAAGTGAGAAGGAGGTTAGGGGACAGAGAGGGAATTATTTTTGGCCAATGGGCGAGACCACCTTGTACTTTAGAATAGTCTAACGGCTTATGCAATGCGGTGTAAAATCTAGTGAGTAAACGTTTTGTACGTTGGGTTGTTGTCGTGACTGGGAGGGATCTATTTATAGGGCCACATTCAGTATTCATTCTGCCCTAGGCACTTTAGAAAGCTGTCAGCCAAGTGCTGATTACCAGTATGTAAAGGCTCTGCAGACTGTATATTACCTCCATACAGTGACCATATAGTGGTAGATATCAGTGTACACAGGCTCTGTAGACTGTATATTACCTCCATACAGTGACGATATAGTGGTAGATATCAGTGTACACAGGCTCTGTAGACTGTATATTACCTCCATACAGTGACCATATAGTGGTAGACACCAGTGGACACAGGCTCTGCAGATTGTATTTTACCCCCATACAGTGATCATATAGTGGTAGACACCAGTGTACACAGGCTCTGCAGACTGTATATAACCACCATACAGTGATCATATAGTGGTAGACACCAGTGTACACAAGCTCTGCAGACTGTATATTACCCCAATACAGTGACCATATAGTGGTAGACACCAGTGTACACAGGCTCTGCAGACTGTATATAACCACCAGACAGTGATCATATAGTGGTAGACACCAGAGTACACAAGCTCTGCAGACTGTATATTACCTCAATACAGTGACCATTAAGTGGTAGACACCAGTGTACACAGGCTTTGCGTCCGGGTGGGTGGGTGGGTAACCGGCTCTGCAGACTGTATATTACCTCCATACAGTGACCATATAGTGGTATATACCAGTGTACACAGGCTCTACAGACTGTATATTACCTCCATACAGTGACCATATAGTGGTAGGTAATAGTGTAGACAGGCTCTTCAGACTGTATATTGCCCCCATACAGTGACCATATAGTGGTAGACACCAGTGTACACAGGCTCTGCAGACTGTATGTTACCTCCGTACAGTGACCATATAGTGGTAGATAGCAGTGTACACAGGCTCTGCAGACTGTAGATTGCCTCCATACAGTGACCATATAGTGGTATATACCAGTGTACACAGGCTCTGCAGACTGTATATTACCTCCATACAGTGACTATATAGTAGTAGATGTCAGTGTACACAGGCTCTGCAGACTGTATATTACCTCCATACAGTGACCATATAGTGGTATATTCCAGTGTACACAGGCTCTGCAGACTGTATATTATCTCCATACAGTGACTATATAGTAGTAAATATCAGTGTACACAGGCTCTACAGACTGTATATTACCTCCATACAGTGATCATATAGTGGTAGATATCAGTGTACACAGCAGAGACTATCTGCAGACTGTAAAATATATACCACCAAACAGTGAACCATAATAGTGTAACACACCAGATGTACACTACTTAAAGTGCTCTGCAGACTGTATATTACCTCCATACAGTGACCATATAGTAGTAGACACCAATGTACAAAGGCTCTGCAGATTGTATGTTACCTCCATATAGTGGTAGACACCAGTGTACACAGGCTCTGCAGACATTTAAGTCATTACAGTGCAGTTACATCTAGAGACTCACCAGAGACATCTTCCCTTACTGGAGTTGTTCTCTTTCCCTTTTCTTCTCATATTCTGTTCAGACCGCCATGACGACTTCTACCTGACACGACACGTGCCTGCAAAATTTACCACACAAACATCTTTAAATTTAAATTTTTCCAGCAATCTCATACCTGTGCTCACCCTCTGTACAAACTCCACATGGGGTGATAGGGGGAGGTTATTAGGTAATAGGTGGAGAGGTTATCTGATGATAGGTGCAGGTAGGGAGGTTATGGTGTGATAGGTGGAGTTGGTGGGGCTATGGGGTAATAGGTGGAGGCAAGGCAGGGGTTTATAGGGTGATAGGTGGGGTTAGTGTGGGGTTTATGAGGTGATAAGTGGAGCAGGTGGTGGGGTTTTGGGGTGATAGGAAGGGGTTGAACTACATACCCTGCACCCCCAGAAGATCAGTGACACGCATGACCTTCATTGGTGCAGGAAATAGAATTTAGTACTGTCATGTGTTTTGTAATTATTTTTATACAGGTTTCCCCTTTGGACTATGTTGGACTCGTGGATTATGTTGGACCAGCGTTGGATTAATTTCTTTGATAAAATGGTGAAAGAAGAAACTTGTTGGAGAGTGCTTATTTAAAAGTTTTGTACATTTTGTGGGTTTTCTACCCATTTAACTCTAGTCATTTTAATGAAGTACCCATGGTGCATTGAGTACTGGAGTAATAGTGACATGGAGTTAGTGTCAGCCTTAAGGTGACAAAAACCACTACTGGGCTGACACCAAGCTCGGGCAATAGTAATGGAGAGGTGTCTGTCAGATGCCTTCATTACTAACACTGGAATTAAATGGAGAAGAAAAACACACAGATTGCACAAAAAAAACTGTTAGTTAAATAAACTACCCAAAACTAGATCCAAGGTTGATCTGATGTAGTCCACCAAATCAAAGTGGCCCAAAAGGTAAACCTGTAAATAAATATTACACATATACAAATACATAGACTGGGGAGCCTATTCAGTGTGCAGGGAAGTTGGGTGACACCCATTGCCCACAGGTAAAACCCAGCTTTCCATGATAATATAGTAGTAGTGTATGGAGGAGCAGAACTTCTGCAGCATTGCCACCTTCAGCAGTGTTTTATCACATGACCATCACACAGGTCATGTTACCCTGGTATCCAGGTAACAGTAGTTTATGGAGGAGCAGAACTTCTCCAGTATTACTACCAGCAGGAGCGTCTTATCATGTGACCACCACACAGGTCATGTGATCCTGGTGTCCAGGTAACAGTAGTGTATGGAGGAGCAGAACTTCTCCAGTATTACTACCACCAGCAGAGTCTTATAATGTGACCACCACACAGGTCATGTGACCCCCTGGTATCCAGGTAACAATGGTGTATGGAAGAGCAGGACTTCTCCAGTATTACTACCTCCAGCAGTGTCTTATCATGTGACTACCACACAGGTCATGTGACCCTATTCAGTTACCCCCCATAGATGTCATGTGACTGTGCTGCTAACTGAATTTCACGAGGTCACATGTTAGGTAACTGAATTTCACGAGGTCACATGTTAAGTCAATACATGTAGTCCATGGGAACCATTAATATGGACAGTAATGTCGGCTGCCTGGAGTTGTGCGGCCTTTATCATCCGGCTCCGCAGGGCATTTGGTTACAATGAAGCTCTCATCAGTGTGTAAGCAGAGTACCGAGGGCAGGTTTTCCGGAATACAGCGAAGTCACGGACAAAGAACACGACTCCAACACCAGCTCAACAACGGTTTGTTTTACTGAATTTTCTGGAACAAGATGGTGAACAGCTCCCCCAAAGACGAATTTACAAATACATACCTGGGGCTTCGGAAGGCCGATAAGCCCTTACCTTCTTAAACCTACCCGACTAATACCAACCGAACGGGAACAATCTGTGTGGTGGCAGTGTGCAGGGCTCGTGGTGCAGCACAGCAGCTTACACAGCTTAAATGATTTACCCCACTTCCCTCCCAAACACACAGTGACACAAACTTTCCTCACAGATGAAACCGGTTCAAGTAGCTACTGGTGTAATATCAAACTCTCCAAGTCCTGAACAGGAGGATGTATTTGGGAAACCCTCCTTTGGCCTTTAACTGAGCCTAAACTATCTAAACTAATATCAGGCCTTCTCCAGTCCTGAACTCGTTGGCGTGCACGCATCCGCTGAGGTACCTTAAAGATGGCCGGCAATTCCTGTCCTCCAGTGCAGATCCTTGGGGATGAAGTGGATGGTCCGGCTGCAGACAGTCCTCTTCTATCTTGGCAGCTTTCCTTCTTGTCCAGGAGTTCTCTCTCTCTCTCTGCTGATGGCGTTCTGTATGGACAGGCAGGCTCTCCACTCTGTCTGGAACAACACTGAATCCTGGGTTCTTTATAGCGTAGTTTCTGTCTCTGTCTGTTCTCCTCAGAATCTCAGCAGCTACTAAAATGGCTGCTTCATGTGGCAGTCTTATACCATGTCCCTCATTTGCATATACTGGAAACTGGACATAGCGACATCTTGTGGCCAAACAGTAGAATACAAATAAATATTTCACAACTGTTATGCATGGGATTTTGCTTGGAAAACACAGGAAGGCTAGCCCACTATCCCACATACCACCCCACTAGAAGTTGCTTCTTTGGCTTGATCTTAAGCCCATGATCTCGTAGTCGTTCCAGAACCTGCTGCAGTTTCTGAAGATGGTCATCAAACGAATTCCCGAACACCACTACATCGTCCAGGTAGATCAGCACTGACTCGAAGTTAAGATCCCCCAGACAATGCTCCATCAGCCGCTGGAATGTCCCTGGGGCGTTGGAAAGCCCAAACGGCATCCGATTGAACTCGTAGAGTCCCATAGGCAGAATGAAGGCTGTCTTTGCCCTATCCTTCTCAGCCATTGGTACCTGCCGGTATCTGCTGGCCAGGTCGAGGGTCGAAAAGAACTTTGCATGGCCTCGAGCGGACAGCGTCTCTCCCCTCCTCGCTAGTGGAGAGGCGTCATGAATGGTCTGGGCATTTAGCTTCCTGTAGTCTACGCAGAACCTGAGACTCCCATCTTTTTTTCGCACCAAAACCACAGGGGCGGCCCAGGGACTTTGACTCTCTTTAATCACCCGTTTCTCCAGCATGCTGGCCACCATGTCTTTCACTTCTTGGTACATTTTGGGTGGGATTTGTCTGTACCGTTCTCTGATGGGCAGGGCTTCGCCTGTGGGGATTTCATGCTCGATGGTAGAAGCACACCCGAAGTCTTCATCATGTCTCGAGAACGCCTCCTGGAATTCCCAGAGGGTATCTTCCAGCAGCTGTTGTTGCCCTGGAGTCAGGGTCCTGCGGTCAATGCCCATCTGAGCCATAATCACTCGGCCATTCCATTCCGCCGTCGGGGGCTCACCCTTCTGGACGCCCACTGCATAGGTCCAGGCTGACCTCTTGTCGGGCCATAGCGTGATGTCCTCTCGCCGGGAGATATCTTCTCCAGGAACATGGACTTCAGCTAGTAGGGTATTCGCAGGAATGGTCAACTCGCTGTCCATGACGTTGAGGCATCTCACGGGTACACATCCCCTCTCCACAGTGACAAGGGCCCGAGCTACCAGTGGTCGGTTCTGTGACTCTTCCTGTGAGACTGGTTCAACCAAGACTTCCAGCCCATTCAACTTCCGTCTGGCTCCCACCGGCAGCATCAATATTTTTTCATGTCGTGGCGGGATCTTGATCGGGGCTTTCGCTGACACCTTTACGTGCCCAATGGGTCGACCGGATGTGGGGCTCTTCTGCAGACTGCAGCTCCTCACCATCTGTCGTAGGATCTTCTGAGTGGGCCGGTGTGTGGTGGCCCGCTGCCAATATTTTGGCCCTTCTTTGGCATAAAGGTGGTGATCCAGGTCTCGGAGCACGTTCATGCCCAGGGTCACATCCACTCCCCTCTTGGATGGGTGATCCACCAGCACAACTCCCTTCTTGCCAATGTCTTGTCCAAACAGTCGGACCTGCATCCAAACTATCCCTTGTACATCCAGCTCACCATTGTTGGCTGCCGTCAGCCTAATGACGCTGCCATCTTCTGGCTCCATCATGTGCCCAAAGTGTCTCTCAAAGAACTCCAAGGGCATCAGGGTACACTCTGACCCAGTATCAACTAGACAGTGCACCTTTCTGCCTTCTAGCTCTGCTTCCATAACAGGACTACTGGCGTAAAGATCGTACTCCTCACGCATGGGCTTTGGTTTCTGTTGCCCCGCCGCAGGACGCCCAGCTACTGCGGCGGTCGGTAGTTTAACCCCGGCTCGACCCTTACATGTTCCCGACACTCTCTGGCGATGTGGCCATACTTCTGGCAAGCCCAGCAGAGGGGTCCCCTAAACCTCTGCACAAATGATGGACCTCTTGTGGGAGGACCCCGCTGGGGGGCTGTTCTGAAAGGGGTACTGCGGGAAGCCGACGTTGTCTCTGGAGCTTGTAGCCGTTCCGCCTTCATCTGGGACACTTCCAGCCGAAGTTCTCTCAACTCTGTCCGCAGTGCCTGGACCACATCCGTCAAAGACCCTGTGTCCTCTGGTCCTCTACTTGCTTGGGCACTACTCACAGCCTTTACCACTACGGGAATGGGTTCCTCCTCCCTTTCTACAGCGGCTAAGTAAACACTATAGAATTTCAGGTCGGCCGACATTCTTGTCATCTCTTGCAATTTGTCCCGTAAGGATTTATTATGCAATCCCACAATGAACTGGTCTCTTAGAAGCTTATCCACTTCTGGAAAAGCCCCCATAGCCGCTGGGTCTCGCCGTCTTATCTCATTCAATGTTTCCTGTAGGGCATTGGAGTATTGCATAAGGGTCTCGCCCTCTCTTTGCGGCCGGTTGAAGAAGCAACTTCGCAGGTGCACCACTTTGGTAAACCCCCCTTGTGCCCCTTCCAACAGCGAGAATATTTTCTCCAGCGTGTCCCTTTCAGACTCGGGTCGCACCATTACTGTCCGCCTAACGTCCCCCTCCAAGGCCCCCAGGGCTATCTCTGCCCCCAGTTCCGGAGCTAAGTTACATATTTTAACTGCGCTACGCACCCTTTCTGTCCAGTCCTGCAGTGTCATGTTTTTCCCGTCAAATTTGGGGAGGGATTGCAATAGTGGCCCTAAAGGGACATAACTCACTTGGGCGGGTACTGTAGGGGCACCCTGAGCTTGGCTCTGGGCCGGCGCCATTGACGCCGGGGGAAGATCTCCCGCCGCAGCTCCGTCCATAACGATCGCTGTATCCTGCCGACTACGCCAAGTTGTAAGCCGAGTACCGAGGGCAGGTTTTCCGGAATACAGCGAAGTCACGGACAAAGAACACGACTCCAACACCAGCTCAACAACGGTTTGTTTTACTGAATTTTCTGGAACAAGATGGTGAACAGATCCCCCAAACACAAATTTACAAATACGTATCCTGGGCCCCTGTGCTGCACAGCGCACCGCCAGAAGTGTACTCTCTGGATGCCTGGTAACTTTACCTAACCGTGGGGCTCGGAAAGGCCGATAACCCCTTACCTTCTTAATACCGTAATCACCAACGGGAACAATTGTTTAATGTGGCAGTTGCAGGGGCTCGTGTACAAGCACAGAAGCTTACACAGCTTAAATGATTTATCCCACTTCCCTCCAAAACACAGTGACACAAACTTCCCTCACACATGAACCGGTTCAAATAGCTAATGGTGTCACTATCAAACTCTACAAGTCCTGAACAGGAGATTATTTGGAAACCCTCCTTTGGCCTGTAACTGAACCTAAACTATCTAAACTAATATCAAGCCTTCTCACAGTCCTGAGCTCGTTGGCGTGCACGCATCCACTGAGGTACCTTAAAGATGGCCGGCAATTCCTGTCCTTAGGTGCAGATGGATGGAATGGATGGTCCGGCTGCAGACAGTCCTCTCTATCTTGGCAGCTTGTCCTTCTTGTCCAGGAGTTCTCTCTCTCTCTCTCTGCGATGGCGTCTGTATAGACAGGCAGGCTCTCCACTGTCTCTGGAACAACTCTGCATCCTGGGTTCTTTATTAGCTTAGTTCTCTGTCTCTGTCTGTTCTCCTCAAAATCTCAGCAGCTTCTCAAATTGGCTGCTTCATGTGCCAGTCTTATACCATGTCCCTCATTTGCATATACTGGAAACTGGACATAGCGGCATCTTGTGGCCAAACAGTAGAATACAAATAAATATTTCACAACTGTTATGCATGGGATTTTGCTTGGAAAACACAGGAAGGCTGTCCCACTATTCCACAAGTGTGTGATGGAGCCAAAGGACGTCCACTTCTTTGTCTTTCTGTGAATCTTCCAGTCTCTCTGTATCTCTGATACGATCTGCTGATGACACTCGGTGACACTCTAAGCTCAGTGGCCACTTCTGTCTGAGAGCATCCTGCTTGAAACCTTGTTGATCAATTGTAAGGTGTTGTCTTGGTCTCATGATGTCACAATGTGGACAGCAGGAGGAGGAGGACAGTTTAAACCCCAATTCACATTGATCCCCTAAATGTATTGGGTGATTCAGGGATCAAACACCTGTTGGGGATTTTGCAATTAAGCTCCTTGTTAGAGATCAGCAAGTTGTGCAGAAAGTGCTGAAACACTGAACCGCTGGACGAGTGCATCTAAAGGGGAGAGACGGATCATTTACTGCATTTAAAAAAAATTCCAGAAATTTTATGTTCATTCTGAAATTTCAACCAAAAGCCAAATATCCTGAATTTTTTGTGAGTAATGTGTGTGCCAATCCAACAGGCTGCCCGCAGAGCATGACCCTGATGCTTTCCCAGCATGCCCTGGTAGCACGCCACTCTTCATTGAGCCTGTTTATTGGTGTAAGTTAAAAAAAAAACATGTCAGGAAATTTGTGAGCACAGCCGCCTGACACTGAGACGCAGACATATCCTCAAATGTCTCACATATTATATAGGATGAAATTAAAGTACTCGCTGCTCTCCGCCTCTCCGCCTCCATTTGGGGCTGCGATCACCGCTGGATTTTGAATATTTAAATGTGCAGATTGTGCTCCGGATGATTTTGTCTTGACGTTGGTGTAGAAACCCTGAGACGACGACTTCTTCTAAAAAAAGAATAAAAAATAATTTTATTTTATTTTTTTTAAATTTAAACTTTATTAAGCATTTTCATATAACAAAACAAGAACGGCATAAACCATCACAGTGAAACTACTTGAAAAGACGCAGTAGTCAATACACATTTTACAAAATGTATCCAATAATGAAAAATGACAAAAACACAATCCTGTGCAGGGAACTGCTTTCAATAGGAGCATAACCTAGACTGCGTAAAAAGTTTAGAAAGGAGAGAAGGGAGAGGGGGGGGGGGGGGTACTTTCCGGTCGTCGAGCCACAGGGAGGTTTGCAAGGCAAAAGGAGGAAACACTAAGAAAAAAAAATGGGGAAAAGATAAAACACAGGGCCGGGGGCATCCCAGGCATCAGCCCGATAAGGCTAAATGCTGAGATGATTGTACAGGTTATTGGTTCCAGGTTTGTGCGGGGAACTAAGGTATCATCCTGGAAGGGGGCAAATCAACTCCTCCTCCGACAGAGGAAGAACCTCTCTATCCAATCGCAACGGAGGGGGAGAGTCGGACGCCAACGCCTGGTATAACCGTTTGGCTGCCTGTAGAGACATGTCTGATCACGATCTTATTTTAGTTTGAGGGAATTGGAACAATAAACCCAAGAGATGGCCTCAGGGAATCAGGCACTGACCCAGACCCAGTACAATCAAAATAGCCCCCGCAGGACCGTTCCCAGACCCCTGGGACCGAACATCCCCCACCATATGTGTACATGGTCCCCCCCCCCCGGCCCCCCAGCGCCAGCATAGATCCGAGACCGAAGGAAACCATTTATGGAAAATAATCTATTTTATTGATATAGCACTGTCATATTCCACAGCGCTGTACACAGCTGTCATTACTGCCTGTCCCCAACGGAGCTCACAGTCTAAATTTCATCTTAATCTGAATGTTTTTGGGGGAAATTCTAGGTAACCACAGGGAGAACATACAAACTCTTCTCAGATATCCTTGGTAGGTTTTGAACCCAGGACCTAGCACTGCAAGGCAATAGTGCTAACCACCGAGCCCCTGTGCTGCACTGTTAATGCCTAAGCCAGTGCTCGGCACTGTGCTAACCATAGAGTCACCGTGCTGCACTGTGTTGACCACTGAGCGACTAAGCTAAACTGTGCTAACCACTGAGTCACTGTGCTACACTGCGATAATCTCTGAGCCACTATGCTGCATTGTGATAACCACTAAGCCACCGTGCTACACTGAGCTAACCACTGAGATTCACTATACTAACCACTGAGCCACCACACCACACTGTGCTAACTACCGAGCCACGGTGCTACACTAAGCTAACCACCGAGCCACAGTGCTACACTGAGCTAACCACTGAGCCACCGTGCTGCACTGTGGTTACCACTGAGCTTCACTATACTAACCACTGAGCCACCGCGCTACACTGTGCTAACTACTGAGCCACTGTGCTACACCGAGCTAACCACTGAGCCACCACACTACACTGTGCTAACTACCGAGCCACGGTGCTACACTAAGCTAACCACTGAGCCACAGTGCTACACTGAGCTAACCACTGAGCCACCGTGCTGCACTGTGGTTACCACTGGCTTCACTATACTAACCACTGAGCCACGCGCTAAAACTGTTTCTAATACTAGCCACTGTGCAAAAACCCGCGATATCCTGTGAGCAACCATGCTGCACTGTGATAACCCCCAAGCCACTGCTCTGCACTCTGATAACCACTGAGCCACCGTGCTGCACTGTACTAATCACTGAGCCACCGCACTACACTGTGGTAACCACTGAGCCATTGTGTTTTCACGTTTTTAATACCCAAGCCAAAGTTGTACTGTATAATCCGAGCCACTGCACTACACTGGCTAACCACTGAGCCCCCACACTACTGACCTGCTAATTGTATCCCAAAATCCACGTGAAACCACTCATACTGCTTTTTCCATGCGCTAAAAAACTGGTCACTGTGCTGCAATAAACTAACCCCTGAGCCCCCCATGCTGCACTGTGATTCCCCCCGAGCCACTGTTCCTTGATAACCCTGGGGCCACCATCTACCTGTACTAAACACTGACCCCTGCACTAAAACTGTGTAACCCCTGAGCCATGTGCTAATCCCAAGCCAATGTGCTGCACTGTAATTCACTGAGCCACCGAGTACACATGCCCCAAGCCCGAGCCACTGTGCTAACACCAAGCCAAAGTCGCACTGATTAACCACTCAGTAACTTTGCAATGTGCTAACCACTTAGTCACTGTGCTGCAATAAACTAACCTCTAAGCCACCTTGCTGCACTGTGCTAACCACCGAGCCACTGTGCTTTACTTTGCTAACCAACAAGCCACCATGCTGCTCTGTACTAACCACTGAGCCTCCATGCTATATTGTGCTAATCACTGAGCCACTGTGCTGCCCAATAGTTAAATACTGATGATGATTCTGCTGTCCAACTCTAAATCAAGAGTACAGGCTATTTGGTATCTTATTCTGACCCTGGCACCAGAGTCCTTGGATTCATCAAGATATCTCAGGCAGGGCCGGGACAAGGCATTTTGGTGCCCTAGGCAAGTACAACCAATGGTGCCCCCCCCCCCTTAAAAAAAAATAAACTAAAAATTAAATGTAGGTGGAGTATATTGGGATGTTTTTATACGAAGTATGTTGTGTGAAAAATCCATACATTATACCGATATAAAAAGGAAGGGGGGATAGGGTTTTATAGGGAGCAGGGCATTGGGGAGGCTATAGGGGCCAATATAAGGCAGCAGGGCATAGGGTAGGGTATAAAGGGCATATATAAAGGGAGCAGGGCATAGGGTAGGGTACAGGGCCAAAATATATTTTAAATATATATAAGGAAATTTATAGGCCGCGGTATAGGAGGAGGCTATAGGGGCTAATTTTATAGGGAGGCAGGGTTTGGGGGCTAGGGATATATAGGCAGGGGCAAAGGGCTTTGGGGGGCTATAGGGGCTAATATATAGGCAGGGGGCAAAAGGGCAATATATAGGGAGGTGGCTATAGGGGCCACGTGTATAGGCAGGTAGGGCTATAGGGGCTAGATATATAGGCAGGCAGGGCTATAGGGGCTAGATATATAGGCAGGTGGGGCTATAGGGACTAGATATATAGGCAGGTGGGGCTATAGGGGCTAGATATATAGGCAGGTAGGGCTATAGGGGCAAGATATATAGGCAGGTGGGGCTATAGGGGCAAGATATATAGGCAGGCGGGGCTATATGGGCTAGATATATAGGCAGGCGGGGCTAAAGGGCCATTGATATAGGAGGGCAGGGCTAAAGGGCAATAGATATAGGCAGGCGGGGCTATAGGGGCAAGATATATAGGCAGGCAGGGCTAGATGAAGGCAGGCAGGGCTATAGGGGCTATGGTACACTATTTTGAACCGTTGGTCAGTCACTGAGTGGCTACACTTACTGTATACCAGTCCTTTATTGATTTATAAAGTTGCGGTTGCCTGACTGCAGCGCTGTTATCGGCGGCGGCTGCTGCAGCTCGGCCAGCCCCATACACCCCGGAGCAGCACGGCGCCAGTGCTCATGTGCTCCGCAGAAGACAGCGCGGCGCCGTGAAGTAATGGGCAGGGTGAGAAGCAGCAGCCGCCGCCGATAACAGCGCTGCAGTCAGGCAACCGCAACTTTATGTCGTGAAGGACTGGGTATACAGTAAATGTTGTTGCGCCCCCCCACGTTGACAGCAGAGGTGACGGGAATGACCGCGCGGCGCAGGGAGTGACGCACGGCTGCCTCACTTCCCCTGCGCCGCTGATGAGATGTCAGTCCGGACGGCCGTGCTGCAGAGCCTGGTGAGGTAAGTGGATTTTATTATTTTATTTTTATTAGTATATGGGGGGCTTCTTGCCTGCACAATGGGGGCACTACTGGGCGAACAGAGGGGACATCTACCTGGCAACAGAGGGGCACTACCGCACCCTCCCTGGCAACAGAGGGGGCATCTACCTGGCAACAGAGGGGGCATCTACCTGGCAACAAGGGGGGCACTACCTGGCAACAATGGGGGCACTACCTGGCAACAAGGGGGTCAAACTACCTGGCAACAATAGGGGGCACCTACCTGGCAACAATGGGTGGCACCTACCTGGCTAACAAAGGGGGGCCCCTACCTGGCTAACAAGGGGGGGCCCCCTCCCGGCTACAATGATCTACTTGGCTACAAGGGCATCTAAGCCTGAAAGGGGGCCTACTTGTTTTGGGGGGGTTACTACCGGCTATAAGGGCATAGCCCTGGCTTTTTTCCAAAGCCGTTATGCAGTTAGGGGGAGTGGGTGGGCTTTTTGAAGGACGGGCATACCGACAAAGGGCGTGTCCATGCACATTTTGCCGCGCCGCGCTACGCGCACCACCCACTGAGATCTCCTGCTTTTTCATTTTCAAAAGTTGGCAACTATGCAATATATAGCAGTAGCTAAAACAACACGACCCACCAAAACTTTAAAAAACCCTAGGTGACCAAAACTTTTGATTATTGGGACCAGGGCCCTTGGGGGGGGGGGATGGGGAGGTACAATACGTGTGTAGATAGGGGGTCGGGGGACCCAGGTCTATTGACGTGTGGGGGTGAAGCCTCGCCCTGTCTGGTACAACCCCACAAAGATTAAACTGGGGGGCAAATTACTGAAAAAAGGCCCTTAAAGGTCCCAGGGTCAACCCCGATGGGGCCCCGGGGGCCACCTCAAACAAAAGGATGATAACCCCAGGGACATTAAGGGGGTCCGGCCCCCAGGGGGCAAACAGAGGCCGCACCCAAGGACCTGAACCCCAAACACTTCACAGGATCCGGGGGTCGGGGTCAGAGGGGCCGCACCTCACAGGACCTGTACCACAAACCTTCCAGGGGCCCCGCCCCGGGGTAAAAGCAAGAGGCCGCACCTCACAGGACCTAAAACCAAAAAGACATTCACGGAGTCCCGGCCTCAGGGGTCAGAGCATGAGGCCCAAACCCCAAGGACCTAAAACCAAAGGACCTCACAGGGTCAAAACCCCGGGGCACTCCCAAGGGGGCCCCGGGGGGCCCGGCGAGCCGCATTTAAAGTGCCACGCCTTACAGGTAACCCGGGGTCAAGTGGCCGCCCCCCCCAAGGACCCGGGAACCCAGGCAAGGAGTCCAGGTGGGTGGCGGGGCCCCCCAGGCTGATCCAAAGGCCTACGGGCCCGGCAGCATGAGGCCCAAATAAGGCCTTAACCCCGGGCACCCCAATCCAGCCCCACAAATGAGGCCCCCCCCCCAGGATGTACCCCAACCTTAAGGCCCTTTCCCAGGCACCTTTCCCGGCCCAGGGGCGGGCTGACCCCGACCTCACCCCCTATCCCAAGGGCACTTCCAAGGAGTCCGCCCCAGGTCAAGAAAGACCCCACCCACGGACCAACCAGCCTTTTCCCAAGTCCCCTGGCTGAAGGGCCCCCACCCAAGGCGTCCAAGGGAATTAAACCCTTGGGGGTAGCTCCGCACCCACAAACCAAACCCCCGGTTCACGGGGGCCCCGGGGCAAAAATGAGGGCCCAACCCACGGACCGTCCACAGGAACTCCAGGAGCCCTCAGGGTAAAGCTGAGGGGCCCCACCCCACAGGGCCCATACCCCCAGGACCCCCTTCACAGGGGTCCACCTCGGGGCAGACATGAGGCCGCACCTCACAGGGTCTGATACCACAGGGGCACTTCACAGGGTCCAGGGCCCCAGGGGCAAGCATGAGGCCGCACCTCCAGGGCCTGATACCCCAGACACTTTACAGGGGTCCAGGGCCCGGGTCAGAGCATAGGCGCACCTCACAGACTATACCACAGGGCACTTCCCACAGGGGTCCCGACCCCAGAGGGCAGAGCTGAGGCCACACCTCACAGGGCCTGATACCACAGACACTTCACGGAGTCCAGGCCCAGGGGCAGAGCATGAGGTCGCCCCCTCACGGACCTATACACAGGACTCTTCACAGGGGTCCGACCTCGGGGGGGCAAGCATGAGGCCGCACCTCACGGACCGTACCACAGGACACTTTTACAGGATCTTTATACCACAGGACACTTCACAGGATCCCGGCCTCAGGGTCAGAGCATGAGGGCGCACCCCACAGGGCCTGATACCACAGGGCACTTCACAGAGCCGGGGCCCCAGGGGGCAGGCATGAGGCCGCACCTCACAGGCTGATACCCAGCACTTCACAGGAGTCCAGGCCTCAGGTCAGAGCATGAGGTCGCACCTCACAGGACTTAAACCACAGGACACTTTACGGAGTCCCGGCCTCAGGGGGAAGATGAGGGCGCACCCCCAGGACCTGATACCCCCAGGCACTTCACAGGGGTCAACCTCAGGGTCAGAGCATGAGGCCGCACCTCACGGACCCGAACACAGGGCCTTCAAGGGGTCCAGACCTCAGGGGGAAGCATGGGCCCCCCCTCACGGGCCGTACCACAGGGCACTTCACAGGGGGTCCCCGACCTCAGGGTCAAGCATGAGCCGCACCCCCACAGGGCCCGATACCACAGGGGAAAACTTCACAGGGTCGATACCACAGGACACTTCACAGATCCCAGGGGGAGAGCATGAGGGCCCCACCTCACAGGGTTGATACCAGGACACTTCACAGGAGTCCAACCTCAGGGGGGCAGAGCATGGGCCGCACCCACAGGGCCTGATACCACAGGGCACTTTACGGAGTCCGGGTCAGGGTCAGAGCATGAGGCCGACCTCACAGGACCTATACCACAGGACACTTCACAGAGTCCAGGCCTCAGGGGGCAAGAGAGGCCCACCTCCGGACCTGATACCCAGACCTTCACGGGTCCGGGCCTCGGGTGTCAGAGTATGAGGCCCCACCTCACAGACCCACACCAAGGGCACTTTACAGAGCCAGGCCTCAGGGGGCGAGGGATGAGGGCCCCACCCCACAGGGTCTGATACCAAAGACACTTCACAGGAGTCCAGACCTCAGGGTCAGAGATGAGGCCCCACCCACAGGACCATACCCAGGACATTCACAGGAGCCGGGGCCCCAGGGGTCAGAGCATGAGGCCCCCCCCCCAACAGGACCCCGATACCCCGGACACTTTACAGGGGGTCCCCGGGCCCCAGGGGTCGAGCATGAGGCCGCCCCTCCAAAAGGACCTGATCCACAGGACACTTCACAAATCCCGTCCTCAGGGGTTTAGAGCATGAGGGGCACCTCACAGGGCCTTTATACCACAGGGGCAACTTCACGGAGTCCGGGCCTCAGGGGAGAGCAAAGAGGCCCCCCACCTCACAGGACCTGATACCACAGAACACTTCACAGGAGTCCAGGCCTCAGGGGGGGCAAGAGGGTGCCCCCTCACAGGACCTGAACCCCCCATGGGCACCCTTCACAGGACCCGATACAAAAAGGGGCAAACCCCACAGGGGTCCCCGGGTCCCGGGGCATGAGGCCGCCCCCTCACAAAAGGAACCCCGATACCACAGGACACTTTTCCCGGGGTCCGGGTCTCTGAGGTTTGCCCCCAGGGAGTCCCACACTAATTTTGGGGCTGGTCTTAAAAAGTTATGGCTGGTTTACTGCATATAAAACCACCCCGGGAATGCCGGGCCCTTTCCCGGCCCCCTGGGGACAACCCCTCACTCTATCTGTGTTACAGTTAAAATGTTTTTTCACCTTGTAAAAGAAAACCCCCGCGCCCCACAAATGATGACGAGGGAAAGGGTCCCGAGTCCCAACCCACCACAAGTAATGATTTACGGGGGTCCCCAAATGGGTTTAGCGGTGAAATAAAAAAAAAAACCCTTTAAACCCTTTATAAAAAGAAAAGACAAATCCTGGTTTATCTAAGCCTAAAGATGTGAAGGCAGTCCCGTGGAAACTGCTGTATCTAGGCCCCTTTTCCCTGGCCGGGAAACCACTGCCCAGCGGGGCCTTTAAGGGAGGGGGCGGGGGGGCCCCTATTGAATTTGTTCTGGCCCCGTCCCAAGACCGGGAACTTCTTTCCCGGAATTGGGAAAGGGCTCCCGACATATCTCCCCCGGGGGGAAAAAGGCAGCAACTTTTCTCTATCTAACAATTTGGGAAAATTTTTGGGTTTCCCGTACTGCTGGGCACCATAAACAGAGCTGAGAGAATAGGGGGAACTTTTATATTTGGACATTTTTCCCTATCAAAAAATTTTCCCCGGGGAGCGTATCAGGGTTCCTCTCCTCCTCTCCCAAGGATTGGGGAGAGTGGTAAAAAAAAAACTTTTTGCCCTATCATAGACAGTTTCAGCTGAAAAGTCCTTTGGCCATCCCCCACAAATCTTTTCTAAAGATCAGGGCTGGGGGGAAAAAAGGAAGTGACAGCTGAAGCAACACTGGGAAATGACCAAAGGTTCTGAAAATAACCTCTTCCCCTTCCGAGACTTAGGTATCCCCCCCCACTGTCTCCACCCGGGATCCCTTATATTAACCCCTTTACTATTCTGCAAATACTGTGGCGGGAGCCATTGGGGAAAAACTGTAGGCCAAACGTTACTTTGTGAATAAATTTGGGGAATGTCACTGCTTTTTTTGGCCCAAAAAACATGCAGTCCCTAAAGACCACCCAAAAAAATAAAAAACCCAAATTTTTGGGCCAAAAAAGACTTATAATCCCCCTTTTGGGTCTTTGTCTTTCAAAAATTTTTAAAATTCTTTCACAATTTTATCCCGACACCCTGAAGAGCAGCACCCAAAAAACCCCACTACAATTACCCCCAAATTCAACCCCCAAATTTCCCTTTAAAACCTGACTGGGAATTGTTTGGGAGAAAAATTGGGAAAACCCCAGCGTATCCCAAACCTATTTGTGTGATACTGACTTTCTGACTGTTTATCTAATCCCATCCAGTGTTATACCCCGGCGTCTTTAGTATTTTAAACTAATCCTATCCTGTGGGGATACTGTCTCTGGGTTGTTATTAAACCTATTTCCGGGGTGTACTGTCTGTGAACTGTATCCAAGCCCCTTTATGTGTGAAAACTGACTGCTGGCTGTGTATCTAATCCTATCCAGTGGTTTTATTTTTTTTCTGTAGCTATGTATCTAATCCTATTTCCGGGTGTTTCTGTCTGCTGAGCTGTTATTAAATTTTCCCATTTCCCGTGTGATACTGTTGCTGAGCTATGTATCAATTCCTATCCTGTTGATTTCCCGTCTGATGAGCTTTTGTATCTAATCCTTTTTTGTTGATACAGTCTACTTAGTGTGTATTATTCCTATCCTGTGTGATACGCCCCGCTAGGGCCCTGTATCTAATTTCCCCCCCGGGGTGATACGGGCTGCTGAGCTGGGGAAACTAAACCTATCCGGGGTGGATCTGTCTGCCCTTTAGAAAGTATCTAATCCTATCCCTTGTGATACGTCTGGGTGGCTGTGATCTAATCCCCATCCGTGTGATACCCGTCTGCTGAGCTTGTGTAAACTTTAAACCCCTTTTTCCTGTTTTGATACAGTCTGCTGAGCTGGTTTTATCTAAAACGTATCCTGTGTGGGTACTGTCTGCTGACTGTTGTATCTAACCTTTTCCTGTGTGTACTGTCTGCTGGGAAAAACTGGGGATCTAAAACCTATCAAATGTAAAATGTCTGCGGCTATGTACTAAACCTATCCTTTTGTGATACTGTTTATGACCTTTTTGTATCAAAACCTTCCTGTGTGATTCAGTCACTTAGCTGTGTATCTATTCCTATCCGTGTGATAAAAGGGCTGCGAGCTGTGTATCTTAAACCCATTTCCCGTGTGATAAATGTTTTGCTGAGCCCGTGTATCTAATCCCATCCTGTGTGATACAGTCCCGCTGAGGATTGTATCTAATCCATCCTTTGCCCATACAGTCTGCGGGGCTTTTGTATCTAATCCCATCCGTGTGATACAGTCTGCTGAGCTGTGGGATCTAATCCTATCCTGTTTTTTATGTCTGCTGGCGGGAAAATCTAATTTCCGCCTGTGTGATTAAATGTCTCTGAGCTGTGTATCTAATTTTCCCCTCATGTGTTGGGTACTGTCGCTGAGCCCGTGTATCTAATCCTATCCCGTGTGATTTCTGTTGCTGGCTTAAATCTAATCCTATCCCGTGTGATAAATGTCTGCCCGAGCTGTTATCTAATCCTTAAACCTGGGGTGATACCCTCCACTGGCGTGTATTTTAATCCCCATCCGTGTGGTTTCTGTTTTCTGAGCTGGGGTATCTAATCCCCATCCTGTTTTGATTCCCCTGCTGAGTGCTGTATCTAATCCCCATCCCTTTTAGATACTGTGCTGTTTACCTTTTTCTAATCCTAAACCTGTGTGATACGGGTTGGGTGGCTGTGTATCTAATCCCCTCTTTTTGTGGGTACGTCTGCTGGTTTTTATAAAAACCTGTGTAATACTTACTAAAACCTGTAGGTATATCTTCCCGGTGAATTTGCCATGTGGGAAGGTGTTATAGATGCAGCAGTAGGGCCCGCTGTCATTCCTGTTGACGCCCGATATGGTGATCCCATAATCCTCTGCTAGGGAGATGCGGCTCGCGTGCGCCTTCATCACCATACCCGCCGTGTCGTGGCCATTCACATGAAATGCTATGTGCTCGCGGCTGCAGAAGTTCCAGTTGACCTGGGTGACGGCGGTGTCCTCTATGAGGAGATGACACCTCAGGGTGACCGCGCTGCCCTCTGCAGCCGTCATGTTCTCGGCTCTGATGAATGTCTCCACCGCAGCTGCTGGACAAGGAACAGACATTAAAGGGGAGCTCCCACCATAGACTTTATTAGGATTTGCCATCAAATTGCAGGTTTTCACCTCTGGAGCCCGCACCTATATCAGGAACTGGACCCAGAATGCGCATGCGCAGAACTCTACATTCTGTTCTATAAGAATTCTTAACATTCCGCTCCCCTGTACTGGGAACTCTCACAGAACAGAATGGAGAACACAGCGCTCCCGTGTACCGGGAACTCCCATAGAACAGAATGGAGAACACAGCGCTCCCCTGTACTGGGAACTCCCATAGAACAGAATGGAGAACACAGCACTCCCCTGTACTGGGAACTCCCATAGAACAGAATGGAGAACACGGCGCTCCCCTGTACTGGGAACTCCCATAGAACAGAATGGAGAACACATCGCTCCCCTGTACTGGGAACTCCCATAGAACAGAATGGAGAGAACACGGCGCTCCCCTGTACTGGGAACTCCCATAGATCAGAATGTAGAACACAGCGCTCCCCATTAGTGGGTACTCCCACAGATAAGACTGGAGAGAACACAGCGCTCCCCTGTACTGGGAACTCCCCTAGAACAGAATTTGGGGAAAAACATCGCTCCCCTGTACTGGGAAAATCCCATTTGAACAGAATGGAGAACACATCCCCCCTGTACTGGGGGAAATCCCATAGAACAGAATGGAGAGAACACGGCGCTCCCCTGTACTGGGAACTCCATAGAACAGAATGGAGAACACAGCGCTCCCTTTAGTGGGAACTCCCACAGATTAAGAATGGAGAGAACACAGCGCTCCCTGTACTGGGAACTCCCCTAGAACAGAATGGAGAACACATCGCTCCCTGTACTGGGAACTCCCCTAGAACAGAATGGAGAACACAGCGCTCCCCTGTACTGGGAACTCCCATATAACAGAATGGAGAAAACAGCACTCCCTGTACTGGGATCTCCCATAGATAAGAATGGAGAGAACACAGCGCTCCCCTGTACTGGGAACTCTCATAGAACAGATGGAGAGAACACAGCGCTCCCCTGTACGGGAATCCCATAGAAACAGAATGGAGAACACTGCGCTCTCCCGTACTGAGAACTCCCCTAGAACAGAATGGAGAGAACACAGCGCTCCCCTGTACCGGGAACTCCCATAGAATAGAATGGAGAGAAAAACAGCGCTCCCCTGTACTGGAAACTCCCATAGAACAGAATGGAGAGAAGCTCTTTTATTGTTTTTAAAATTTATGAAAAATTACAATATGATAAATAAACCCGAATATAAGACAATTTTATACAATATATGCACATTAGCCTTGTGTCTTTTATAGAGCTTCCCTCAGCTGGTCCAGAGTATTCCCACTCATACTCACACTTTACCTCACCTTATCACCTTATCACCCTAACTCTCCCACCTCTATTAATATTTCACACCCCTATATATATATATATATTTTATATATATAATATATATATATATATATATTTATATATAAATATTATATATATATATATATATATACACACAATTATATACAGTATTTACATATTTACATATTATTCTTTTTTAATTACTTTTTTTTTTGTTTTTGTTGTTTTTTGTGTGTTTTTTTTTTTTGGGGGGGGGTTGTTTTTTCTCCCTTCCATTCTTTTTGATGTTCACTATCTTACAACACCGATCCCAAAACTTGTCTCCCCCAAAGAGTTCTGGTCCCAGAGTCTATGCCCTCATAGTTAATTCCGGGACAGGACCATTTCTCCTTTCTTCTCCACCCCCTATTGACCCTCCACCCAACTATCTATCCCCCCCAACTATACTCCCCTCCCTTTTTTTTGGGGGGGGTGGGTTTATTTTTATTATATTTATATATATATATAATATATTATATTATTATATTTTATATATATATATATTAATAATTATAATATAAAATATATTTTATAATTTATTTTATTTTTTTTTCCTTACTATCTTATTACAAAAACCCAAAAAACGTGCTCCTGGTTCTGGCCCCGAGTCATTAGTCCAAGTGTTCCCAGGTTACACCCCATTAGTTATTCGGACGGGCCCCCAGTCTCCTTCCCACCTCCCTATTGCCCCCCCTTTAAACCTATCTACCCTACTCCAACCATACACTTATTATTATTTTATTATTGTATTTATTTTTTTAAATAAATAATATTGCTAAATACCTTAAAAAGACCCCCTTACCCCCATTTAAAGGCTCGGGTTCATGTCTGTAAGCCTTTTCCCCGTTTTTAACTATTAAAAAAAAAACAAAAAATTGTGCATAGAAAAAAAGGCCCACCCAAAAGGAAGGATGAAGTCTAAAAGTAAGGTACCCCGAAAGACAATCCCCCCAAAGGTGGATTTTTCTAGGGCCCCCCCAACCTCCAAACTCCATGAGCGACCTTCAAGATCGTCCAAGATGTGCTACTCACCTCTCCTCGGGAAAGGTTTTTGTAGTGTTCGATAAAAACACCATGCGCCCCATGTGTGTTTTAAACCATGACTGATATGAATAAAGTGCACAGGTCCCTATCCCCCGGGTATTTGAATGCTCCATAACCCATTCAGCATAGGAGAGGCTCGCCAACCGGGGCCAACCCTAAGGAAGCCCCACCTTTTGTAAACCCTCATATTGAAAGGGCAGTGAAGCAGGAATGCTCCATTCTCTAGTGCATTGCTACACCCCTTCGGGGACATCCCCTATTTGAGGTGCCTGAACTTCACATTACCACTTCATATAGCTTTCCATGGAAGAAGCCAGGCCACATCCCCAAATTTTGGGATCCTGTCTGAATTCAGAAAACGTAACCCTGCCCTCAGATCCCGACCTGGGCAATCCTTGAGGGCCAATGGTCTCTAGCTTTCCTTATAGCCGACAAGTCTGTCAGCCTGGTCTCTTGCAAGAACAAAATGTCAGCTTCAACCCGGCTGAGAAAATCAAAGGCTGTATATCTAGCCATATCTGACTTAATGCTGGCAACGTTAATAGTTGCCAGCGTCAACGGAGTTGGTGCAGCCATCACTGGTGATCAAGCTCGACAGCCTTCTTCTTACCTATACCACTCACCTCCCTCTCCCCATCCGAGGTTGAGGGTTTCAGCCTTTTTAAACTTACAGACATATCCATATTTACACCACATCGCCCTTCCCATGTGCTATTTGCTCCTTCCCACTACTCAGTTGCCCGACTCCTTCTCCCTCTACCCCCGGGATTTGAGGGTCCTTAGCTGTCATTTTGGATCTCCTGGGGGCCATAGCTCCACTCCCCGAAAACCCTTCCGCCTTTCCTTTTTGTACATCGTCCTCTTCCTCCTCATCCCCTGATGAGGCCAAAAGGTCACTGAGGACTCCGTAACGGTTGGCGGTTTCAGTCAGAGGGGGGGTTTTACCTAGCCTTCCTTTATCCGGCACCTGGCTCAGGGTTAAGGGGGTAGAGTGGTTCCATTCTAATGAGAGAGAGTTGCCCATTCTCCCTCTCCCTTTCCCCCTTTTTGCACTCCGTTTTGTAAGCTGCTCCTCCCTTTCACCTCCATCATTCCCTTCTCCGCTCCCTGAGTGAAAGGAGGCTGCGGGGAGCGCAGCTTCCTCCTCTTCCTCAATCCTCCTGGCCTCTTCCTCTATGTCACTCTCCCTCAGAGCCTCGGTTTGTCCTGGAATTTCCTGGCGAGGGTTCTTATCTCCACCATCTCCAGACCCCATCGGCGGATGATCTTCAGAGTCAGGGCAACATATGCCGGGAAATACTCGCGTGACCTGCGAAAATTCTTCACTTGACCCCCCCCCAACGCCCATTCCTGGAAGTAAGGCTGAAACCATTCCCGACAGGAGACCCCCCCCAGAGGAGGGCCTGCAGTCCACATGCACGCCAGGTTGATCTTAAAAAAAGGTGTTCGTTAAGAACACTATGGGGTTAACCATACCTAACCCCCCTAGTCTCCTCTTGTGGTATGTCACCTCTCTCCTGATTAGGTTCATTCTGTTCCCCCATAACATCTGGAAGAACAGACTGGGAACGGCGCAGTGCTGAGCTGATGAAAGGAGCTGTGAGGCAGATTTTATCAGCCTATTAGAAAGCACTTTTGCCAGAATCTTCCTCTCCACATTGAGCAGCTCTATGGGACGCCAATTCTCAACGTGGGACGGATCTTTACCCTTTGACAGGATGATCAGGGCAGACCTCCACAATGACTTTGGCAGAGTGCCCGAGGAGAGACACTCATTTAATGCCTCAGTCAAGAGGGGAACCAAGGTGTCCTTAAAGGTCTTGTAAAATTCTGATGTTAAGCCATCAGGTCCCGGGGTCTTCTTGAGGGCTAAGCTCTCAATCGCCCCCTTCAATTCCTCTTCTCTGATCTCTCCTGTCAAATAACCATGAGAGAGGCTTATTCCCGGTTCAGGACTGGCTTCAGCCAGGAAACCGAGTTTGTCTCAAATTGTTCCCCCCTCCCAAAAGAGTTGCAAAGGTGAAGGCCCCCTAACAATCTCCACGAATTTTTGATCTGGACCGTTTCAGAGAATCCCGTCGTCTTTTGGGCCCCTTCACTTGTACGAACCCCCTAGTTTAGTGTGCTGTCTTTTTCTTTTTCCTCGTATTTGGTCCTCGCCCTTCCCCTTTCTGTCTTCATTGTGTACCCTTCCCCAAACCCTCAGGTCCCTTGCCTCCCCATATGATTGAGGCGGGAGTTTTTGGCGGCAGAGCGAGGGCAGCGACAAAAGGGGTGACCAAGCCCCACACGGTGACAGCAAACCCTCCCAAAGGGATGCGGCAAGGTTGATTTTATTAAAGAAAAATGAAATATTAAACAATAGTTTTTGAAAGGCACTACATTATACAGTTTCAGAAGTTCAATGTAAATGTCCCAGGAAAGTGGCATAAGAATTATTGAGGAACCCGATAAAATTAAGCAAAACTCTAACATAAACCCAAGTTTCTAGTGGAATTTCTAAGTACAGGCCAGTATAAACATTTAACTGGGGTGCTTCGTTCAATTGTGTTCGTCATGAACAACCCCAAATGCCAAGGGTGTCAAACCCATGAGGCCGAAGAAGGTGTCTTTGGAATAGGGAAAAGGGAGGGGTAAAGTGTTACCCTCCTTTTATTTAAATTTTTTTAATTTAAATTTTTTATTTATTTATTTATTTTTCCCTCCTTGGGGTCACTGCCTATAAAAAGAGGGTTTTCCAGGGGACCAACTTATCCTAAATGAGGTACCTTATAGGAGGGACTAGAGAATGGTTTCTGCTGAAACAGAGTGTTTACCCAAAGGACCTTGCGTTGGAAAGGGGGTATAGGAGATTTCCAAAAGGCAGCTATTGTGAAAACGGGGTTTTCATTTAATAATTTTTTTTAAAAACAAGTGTTGTTGATAAAAAGAGGTAATGTGTATATATAAGTTAATAGTGCCATTTCGGAGAAAGTGTAAGTCCTATCTCAAAGGGAATCCGAAAGTAGCTTTTCTCTTTGTTCCCTAGG
>JAODAL010022719.1:0-64140 GCA_025379985.1 Phyllomedusa bahiana
CATTTCATAAAAAAAGGCAATTTTTTGGGTATTTTGGAAAATTTAAGCTTTATGTTCAACCTACACAACCACACAATGATATACAGTATTTGCATGCAGCCATTGTGGTGTGGAAAATCACATTTAAATAAATAGTTTTATGTAGTTTACCTGAACAGAAGGTCATATTTTAAATATACAAAATTCCAATTGTTTCTAAAGTTCATGACTAAAGTTGCAGGAAATTGTGAAATAAACTATAGTTGTGAAATAAACTATATATTCCTTTAAAAATCCGTTGTAATGTGAACTTTTCTGATTATTTCATCATGTTTGATCTTTTTCTTTAAATATTAGCCTAGCCTGATATGGTCACAATTTTCTTCTTCCTTATGTCCATGGGTCCCAGCAGTTTCATTCAAATGCACATAACCTGTTTATTCCTTCCTATTTCTTTAACTTTGAAGTTCCTTTTGTTAGGTTTAAATCTGCATATTGAGGTTAAGCCAAAAAACAAAAAAAAAAAAAAGGCTATGGAGAAAATTCAAAAATTAATTTCCGAGTATGAGGAAATGCAAGCCCCAGTGCTACATGGGAGAGGCTACACAGGTGCAGAATACTGATGGACAATCAATCACACATCTACTATTCATGAGGGACAAAGACAAGACTAAAGTAGGGTTTATATTGCATGAGGTTATATTGCAATAAATGTAAATTTACTTTAATGTGTACCTACTATAACATTAAAAAGAAATCATTAGTACATAATGAAACACTTTAGTATGGAAATATGGTATGTTCCTTGTTATCCAAGTGCCTGTACAGTAGTTCCCCATCTCTGCCTGCAGCCTCTCTATATATATTCAGTCACTAAAAAATATATCCAGTATAATCCATAGTAATTAGACGGGTTAATTTGCTAAAGTAAGTGCTTCTAGCATTTGTCAGTTTAACAAATAAAACATTTACAGTGCACAAGGCCACATTTCTACAGTTCCTAACTTGTCTCCTAGGAACTGGGTTGGTTTGACCCACCAGACTACCAGAGAATCCTCTGATGGGTCCAAGCTTTGACACAATAATGTAACCTTAATATTACAGTGCCCCAACATTCTAGCAGAAGACAAACTCTTTTGGCGTTGACTTTAGAACCAACCATCAAATATTCTAATAAACATAACACTTGCAAAAATTTTTAAAATGGCTACATGCGTATTTTGAATAGAGGATGGGTCCACAGAATAATTTGTTCATTAATAGCTAAAAAGGAGGAGCTTGGAATCTCTTTAAGTTGGTGTGTTATTTAATTTAGATTCATGAGGATATACAAGCTTTGTTCACATCACCAAAGCAGGCTCATTTGCTTAAACAGTTAATGAAGTCGCTGCTACTATTGAATGGCTTAGATATCTTGAGCGTTGATGTGAGCAACATATGAGCTTCCCAAGAAACCTGAAGCTAAGTGATATAAAGTTAGATATGGCGAATTTCTTCAAAAATTCATTCGGATCACTTCGACGAATTTTTCCGACAAAAGTCGTTTCGTTTCCCAATAACTTCGGCCGAATCGCGTGTAAAAACAGCTATTGTCCAAGCGTGCACAAGCTGCAGGGTGCTGTAGGAACGTTGTGCCATCTAAATAATGCAGAGGGAGCTTGATTGGGTCTGTCATACAATGTGTGTTTTAGTATATGTAACGCAGATGACTGCCCGCCGCTTTTAGAATCGGCTTCACGATTAAATTCCTCTGGGCACATTAAAAGGCCAAAACTGACGCCAAAAAATTGGAAGCGGGAATGTAGCCTGAAAAGTCATCCAGCGAAAGCTGGGATAATAAAAGCAAGCTGATAGCTCAGTTGGCAACTTTAAGTGACAGAGTGTGGAGGTGACGGCGGCACCAAACACATGAGGTAGCAGTGACACAATGACATTCTGGAGGTGGCAAAACTGAGGCGAGCCACAGAGTAGCGACAATGACTGAGAGCGGAGGTCACGGCGGCAGAAGTATGAGGTCTAGGCAGTGGCACAATGACATCTGGAGTTGCAAAACAGGAGGAAGCCACAGAATGGCACAATGACTGAGAGCAAGTCCACGGCAGCAGCATGAAGGTCAGGCAGTGGCACAATGACATTCTGGAGGTGGCAATACAGTATTAGGCCCACAGAGTGCACAAACACACAGGTGTGGAGGTCACAACACAGCAGCATGATCCAAGAGAGTATGGGCAAAATCACTTCTGGAGGTGGCTAAACAGTAATTCAGCACAGATGGCACAATCACCATGTGGAGGTCCACGTCGGCAGCAGTATAGGTCGTGCAGTAGGCACAATGACAGTTCTGGAGTGGCAAAACAGGAGAAGTCACAGATGGCACAATGACTGAAGCGGATGTCCACGGCGGCACAGCATGGAGGTCAGGCATGGCAAAAATGACACGGGTTGGAGGCCCATGGCAGCACCCCAGCAGCAGAAAGGGAGGCCCAGACAGGGGCACATTGACACGGGGTAGAAGTCACGGCAACAGCAACAGCAGCAGCACATGATCATAGAGTGGCACAATAAACAGGGGTGTTGAGGTGGGTGGCAATACCAGTCCCGGGTAAAGATGGGGTAGGCAAATTGGAAAAAACTGGCACAGATGTTCATCATGGGGGGCCCGGCTAAAAAAAATCGTTAAGGGCCTTCTTTTTTTTACGAACAGCGGTCCAACATGTGCGGGCGGGAAAATTCCAGGGGGAAAAAAACATCGCATATCAGAGTGTGTTGGGGGGGGCCCCCTTTTCCCTGCCGCTGCAACTCAGGGGGGTTTTCCTATTTTGAAACGAAAGGATAAAATGCAGCATTTTTTCCGGGCCATTTTCAGAATTTTCCCTTAAGATCGGGGGAAGATTTCGGGAACCCTTTTTTCACAACCAGATTGAACACTTGCGCCAGGGGGGGCCTTTGCCCAAACCCCAACCTGGGTGCACCCGGGGCCGAAACCAAACAATTTGGCCCGGACACGGCAGT
This sequence comes from Phyllomedusa bahiana, assembly GCA_025379985.1. Classification (NCBI taxonomy): domain Eukaryota; kingdom Metazoa; phylum Chordata; class Amphibia; order Anura; family Hylidae; genus Phyllomedusa; species Phyllomedusa bahiana. Next base: position 2,992 of record JAODAL010022719.1, read on the forward strand.
TTCGCACCTTGGGAGGGTTTGGCCCAAATACTGAACCTAAAACGACTGCGGGCGACATGAGTAGCGGAGCGGGAGCATTGGAGGGGGAAAGATGATCTAAAGAGAAACACTCCCTTCTGCAGAGGGGGTGGAGCCTGACTGGCTGAAAATGGGCATGCCGTGCCATTTGGCGTTGCGTGCTACTTTGCTGCCGGCAGGATGGAAAAACCACATCTGACCCCACGTTTACCCAGGCCCCCAAAAATTTTTGAGGGGCGGGCATGGGGTTGAGGGCAGGCCGGGGTTCCCAAAATTTTTACCCCCCCCTGGCCACCTTCACTTTCGGCCCCCAAATTCTACATTACCCATATTCGCCCCCGGTGTCTTAGCAAAAAAACCTGCCACCCCCGCCGAGTATCGGTTTTTACCCCCAACCCGGCTCCACCGATTGACTACTCCCGGGCCCGCTCCCTCGCTGAGCCCCTGTGCTCCCTTACTTTTTTTGGCCCTTTGGAAGGGGGTTTTTTTACCCCGGGGCCGTTTGGGCTCCCAAACCCTCACACTGCTGCTACCCCTCCCAGCCTCAGGGCCAAACACGACCCCTTGCGGGCTGCGCTGCTGCCTTACCGCAAGTTTATCCCCCTTTTCCCTTAATGCCCTTTAGGGAAAGGGCCCCCTTGCCCCACCCCCCCCAAAATGCGGTCACTACATCATCATCTATTTGTGGTTTAAATCGTCACTTTTTGTCCTAAATCCCCCGGCCCTTGGAAAAGCCAAGGCTGACCCCCTCGACAACTGACCTCCCTTTCCCCACTCTCCACATCTTATATTTTTGCCGCCTACTGCAAGAAGCGGTGTTTATTGGCCCCTTTTTTTTCCCGCCCCAAAGGGTACTGCTAAACGCCCCCCTAAAATTTGTTCTCCTCGCTATAAAGTGGCGCTAAACCCAAACCCACATAGAAATCTCTGGCGGGGGAACCCGGGAAGGGGAAACAGAGGGGGGCTGAGACAGGTGGGGGCCGCTGACCCCTCCCGGGCCATGCCACAAAATGGTTGGGCCCTGAGGTTCCACCGACTCTTGGCGGGAGTTTCAGATGTCATCGGGGAGGAAGAGGATGACCGATAAAACCAAATTTCAAAAACCCCTTTGGGGTTTGGGCGAACAACACCCGCCCTAGATGACAGCGGCAGTTGGGGCCTCACCGATGACCCCTCCCTGCAAAGCCCCCTTTTGCTGGCTGGGGCCCGGGGCCTGTTCCAAATTTTTGGGGCCACTGCCATCGCAGGGGCGGACCCTTCCCCTCTCTGTCCGACCAAAACCTGTTTTTTCAAAAAATTACAACACGGGTTTGTTTAAAGATTTCTGTATAGGGAAAAAATATACACCCGGGTTTTTTTGACCCCAAAATAAAACCCAGTAACAAGCTTGGGAAACCCTTTGGGAAATAAATTCCCGTCCACAAATGGCCGGGAAAAAATTTTACTTGTATGTGTCTTTTAAAAAAACACTGTGTTTTTTACAAAATTTAAAAAGCACAAACAGTTTTAAATTTAAACCCTTTCCGGACATGAATTAGGCTACGGGTTTAAATTATATATTTTTGGCTTTTTAAAAAGACGGTTTTTTTTTGTCAGCAAAACCACAAAACAACGTTTAAATTTTAACCCCCTGGATGTAAATTCCCGCCAAAGAAAAAAGAGCCGCACAAACTAGAGCTTTGTACGTGTTACAATTGCTGTTTTCTACCCCCACCCCAACAAGAGATAATTTTGTAATTAACCTTTGCTTGGAATTAGGCTACGGGAAAAATTTATATTTTTTGGGCTTTTAAAAAAAGGGTTTTTTTTGGGGTCACACCCCACAAAACAAGCTTTTTTAACCCCCTTTGGATTTTTTTGGGCCCAAAAATTGACCCCCACAAAATAGTAGCTTTGTACATTTTACAATTCCCGTTTTTCAAACCCCACACAACAAAAAGAAACATTGAAATTTAAACCTTTGCTTTTTAAATTTAGCTACGGGAAAAAATTTTTAAAAAATTTTTTTGGGCGTTGAAAAAGAGGGTTTTTTGGGGGTCACACACCAGAAAAACAACGTTTAAATTTAAACCCCCTGGATGTAAATTGCGCAATAAAAATTGACGGGCCAAAAAAATGAAGGGGAAAATTTGTTTTTAAAAAAAACGCTTTTTCTTTAAATAATAAAAACGGGAACCCGGGCTTAGACCCCCATTTGGGAAATATTTAATGTATATGCACTGCAGGGACGCAAAACTGGTTTTTCAGACCCAAACCCCCCCAAAAAAATTTAAAAAATAAAACATTAAAGAACAATCTCTGAGACAACGAACCCAAAACACAGAAATCGCTATATTAAAAATAAATTTCTTCAGTAAACCAAACACCGCGGCAGCCCTTCCCTAAGCCACAGTGAGAGGAGGGGTGAGCTCCCCCGTCGCGCCCGACTTATATAGTGCGGTGATGTCAAAGGAATCCCCCCGGTCCCTGTTTGGCTTTAAACCTCGCACAGGGCTTGCAGGCTATCCCCTTCCTCCCCAGAGTGCTTTCCCCCATGTAGCGCCAGGTGCTCGCGCCTTTTTATCAATCAAAAGCACACTTCTTTTCCCCACCTAGTCCCCCAAAAGGGTTCCCACTTCTTCAAAACCCAAATTTTTCCCCTAAATTCAAACAAAAATTTCCACTCAAAAAATCGTTTCCCCCGCCCCATCCCCCAGATATAAAAATTTTTCTTTAAATTCTTTAAATTTTTCTTTTTGGCTGTATCTACAAATATCGGGTTTCCCTGTTTTTTCATTTATTTTTTCTGGGCTTTCATTTCTTGTATCTCACTTTTCTTAGAACTCACGTACAACATTCATCACATTAAAGACAAGGAGAGGAGGATGGAGGGGGATGTTACTAAAGTGACTTTCGTTAGTCTTGCAGTAAAAAATTATGGAAGAAAAGGAACGAGCACCATCAAGGAAATTTAGTTCAGAGGACATAGCACAGCTTCCCCCATCTTTCCATGAAGATCTTATCACTTAGCTGGGATGTAAAAAATGTACATTATATACATTAGCAGGAAAAATACCTAACAATGCAGTTTACATACATCAGTTCTACCTGATCTAAAAAAAAACATAGTTTGATAGAACTTGTAGTTCCACAGCCACAGAATACTAGGCTGCCACGGTACCCCCTTGTACATTTTTTTTTTTCGGGTTTGTTTATTTTTTTTATTGCTTTGTTCTAGAAATAAAATGCCAAATATGATATACATAATATGAACTGCATTTTTAAACACATTTATTTTTTTCATTTTGCTTTTATCCTTCTCCCATTTAATTTCACCCGCCCATCTTTATATCTCCTTGGCAGACAATAATGCTGTATCAGTAGAATCTTATTGGAAGCGAAAAAGATTCTATTTTAAAAAACCATTTATACTTAAATCTGCTTTACCCAAAATTGAGAAATTTTGTCTTATTACTTTCCCCCTCGAAACCCTGCCACCTGCCAGATAATCCCAAAATTAAAAAATGAACTGTGACAAGTCATTTAGCTGGTAATTCAGTGACAAAATTTAAAAAATTCATTTCCTGCTCCTTGAAACCCGGAAAGGGAAGAATTTAAAATATGGACTGGGGCCTCATTTTTTAAAAGGGAAAATCTAGGGAAAATAAAATAATGAATAAAGAAATTTTCCCTGTCAACCATTTTCTGAAAAAAAAAAAGGGTAAAGAAAAGGGTCCTTGACCAAGGTCGGGCCCAAGGATTTTTTTTCCCCTGAAATTTAAACTAATATCCCTTTGTGATGTGATCATTTAACATTGATTTCTGTAGCTTATATGACAGCACACAATCAGTCATTTTACAAAAATTTAATCTTTTCAGACTTTCCTAGGGGACCATTTTCATTCTTTTCCCCAAAGGGATTAATTAAAAGATTTTGTATTTAAATTTAATTTTCCCCCTTCAGTTATAACTGCTTTTTTTTGCTAACAATCCCAAGATTAAATGATTTTTTTCAACTTTTCCAGGAAACCCACCCCTTCTGTTTAGGGGCGACAACGCCCAAAAGGGGTTTAAAAACCCTCTGCCCTGGACCCACACCCGGAGAATTTCTGTTTTGGATTTTGGGAGTGACACTCTGCAGCTTCTCCCCACCCGGGGGGGGCGGCCAGGCCAATCAGAGGGCCCCCGGGCACCGCCAAAAAATCACTGCTGGGTTTGGTTTCCAGGGAAAAATATTTAAACTGGCTCATCCCCCTCACTTTTTCCTGTGATAGGTTTTTTTCCTGTTTTTTTCCTTTTGAAATTTTTTGGTATTGCTTCCTGTTTAATTTACCCGGGTTGCCTTTACTTTGGTTTTTCCTCTGTTTTTTGTACTTCCCTGACCCCTTTTTTGTTTTTCCTTTTTAAATTTTTCGGATTTTGTTTGTGGCTTTTTCGTTCTTGACCGTTTACCGACTCGGGCCCTTTGACCTTGCGTTTTTCCCTAAGGCCCTGGGGGTTACAGTGTAGGGACTGTCGGGCCAGTTGGGGGTCGCCATCAAAGGGGAGCACGCCCAAAAAAAGGGAGGGGCAGGGGGTGGGGACAGCAAGGGCCCACTGCACCCCTCTGTTAAAAGGATACAATATATTGGCACCAAAATTGTGGCTCAAATAACGTACGTGCCAGGTATTAAATTTATTATGTCTTCTAAACTTTCTACTCCTCACTCAGTTTCTAAAAATGTATACAAATGTAGCAAAGCTGAACTCGATATATAACACACTGGCCCTGATTTACTATTGAGTTTGTGTAAAAAAAACTTGTCAAATACACTAAAAAATGATTTATTTAATAAAAAAAAAATTATTTTTTTAATTTTAAAGGGGAAACATTTTTTGCATGCTTTCTTTCCTTTTTTTGGGGCACATGCTGCATGTGTCTCCCTACAATGGACACTTTTTTGGGACCCTTTTTTTGGGGAAGATGTGGCTTCACAACAAGTAGATGTGCCTGTGGGAGAAGGTGATGTGGCAAAAGAACAACACACTGTGCCAAAAATGAACCAAAATTGTAGTGTAAAAAGTATGGCAACTAATAGTTGGTCTAAAAAGTGAGACAAGTCTAAAGGTGAAAAGAAAAAAGTTACCGAATCAGCTTACCCGCTCCTTCAATGGGGTCGATGGGGGAAAATTGGGTTTTGGGAGAACCACTCCAAAACAAGAATGCAGAAACAAGAAAAAAAACCAACCTTTCAAACTGAGAGAGGAACCAGCCCCGACGGGGCAAAATCCAGTTTTAAAAAAACCAAACTTTTTTTTTTCATCCCTTAAAAAGATACAAAATACATTTTTTTTCTCAAAGCAGGGGTTGCGGATGGAAAAATAATATATGAGTAGATTACATCAGCTTAACAAGCTCACATCGCTGACGTGTTGCGGGAATGGCTCCCTTACTCATGGCTATAAAAGTCTAAAGATGAGCATGAGCTGCTGTGATAAATCTAGCGCATTTTTAGTCTAAATTTATGCTGTCTAACCTAACAACAACTATGATTATATAGCACAGATAGTTTCCTCAACTTATTTGATGCTTTTTAATGGGTTTTTTCGGTTTTAGTAACAACAATTAAAAAGCCATGGTCCCAAATAAAAGGTTTGGGTATAGTACACTGGGAAAGAAGGGGAAAGGCAAAGAGAACTCTAAAATGCCCAATTTGCAAAAATATGAACATAATTTTTGGGGAAAAAAAGGGCCCAACAAAAAACCCAACCCCAAAAGGCTAAAGAAGAAAAATGTCTAACATTTTCCATTAAAATGTCCAAATCTATCCCCACCACGGTGCCTCTGCGAAAAAACTAGCTCTTTCCAAACTTACCCGCTTTAAGCTATCTTAAATAGACAGTTATAATAAACATAAGGCGAGATGTATTAAAATTTTTTTCCCCGATAGTAAGCCTTTAAATCTCATTACTTTGGAACATACTCAATATTTTGAAAGTGGGCCCAAAGACACCTTTTTTAAATGTGGGCCATTGTAAGACGATCGGGCCCGGGAAACCCCAAAAAAAGGTCCCGTGACTAAATTTTCTTTTAGCCTTGCCACTTTTAAAAGGGGAAAGAATAACAAACATGAAATTGGCACTTTTTTTGGGATAGAGCTTTCAAAAACTTTTTGTACCTTTTTGAATTGGTATAGACAAAGCCCCACAAAGAAGGGGGTACAAAACAAAATTGCATCTTGTCGGACAAACTCATTCTTTTTAAGGGAAAAACTTTAAAAAACTCAGACATGGCCCCACAACATTATGTCCCAACAACATTGTGTAATATTAAAAAACCCAAATTTAAAAAATTTAAAACAAAAAAAACCCTTAAAAATAAAATAAAAAATTCCAATCTGAATTTAAAAAATTTCCCCAAAGCCCCTTTTTTTTTCAAGAAATAAACCCCCCTTTCCAAGACCCCGGGCCCAGTTTTCAGACTGTAGTGCCTGGTGCCCACCAGTCTATATGATTCCGGAGCCAACCTTTTTATTGATTTTGGAGCCCACCTTCAAGTTGATTAAAGGGCCCCCCCATGGAGTTGGGTTCCCGAAGGGCTGACCCCCAAAGCTACTGTTTCCCGACTTAAATGCCCCTTATACCCCTTTGCCCTTTTTGCCTCTTTTTCCCCTGCCCTTTTTGTCCAACCAAGGATACAAATGCAGTTAAAAGGCAACTCCAGGCACCCACCAGGTGTTTCCCTTGTCCTCCTGTAGGCCGTCGAAGGGCCGAACATTCCCTTTTTGCAGTTTAGCTGAGTTGCAATACTAAATACAGTCTATGAACATGGTTCCTCGATCCAGGTCATGAATAATCTGCCATTGGGTTCAGTCAGTGAATGAGCCCTATTGTTACTCATGCACAGTTTCCCAAAGATGGGGCCATCTGTTTTCCCCCGGGCAAGGTCACCAAATTTACTAGTGGGTTTGGGTGACTTTTATTATGGAAATTATAGGGGGTTTTTAAAGAACCAGGTCCCAACCTCGATTTGTTTTTCCATCAATTTTTTAAATAAAAAAGTGGTTGAAACACTTTATACATTGATCCATAGTTAACCCCTTTTACCCACCCTGGGGGTATGAGTACTCCCGGGGGGCCCCTAAGGGGTTTTGCAGGGGATCACCCCCCCGACCCCCCCGCACAGCCCCGGGTTTTTTACGGCTAATCGCCCGCAAAAACCCGGCAAATAACAAGCGCCGGTTGGGGGGCCCGCCCCTGGCGCTGTTTTTCCCATTTAGAAAAACCGCAGCAAAGAAGGCCGCGGCCAAACTGAATGAAGCCGATCGGTGCCGCGCACCGATTGGGACGGGCATCCCCTGCGCCAAACCGACGACCGGCATGGGGTGGGGGGCCTTTTGAAAAGGGTCCCCCCACTTACCCTGGCCGGTTTTCCCCACTTCCGTCCACAGACAGGAAATGGGGAAACCACCATCTTTGGACACCATAAAAAGCATTGCCAAAAACCCAAAGCATTAGGTTTTAATTTAAAAAAAGGGGCCCCCCAGTGGCAAGCACCATAGGGGAAAAAAAATGTTTACAGTAAAAAAAAATTTAATTTAAAAAAGTTTTTTTAAAATACAAAAAAAAAAAATTAAAATTTAAAATTTTAAATCAAACCCCCCCTTTTACCCTTTTTACAAAAAAAATCATTAAAAAATAAAAAAATTAACATAATTTTGGTTATTTGCCGCATCCGAAAAAGTTTTGGGTCTATTAAAAAATTTAAAATTATTTATCCCGGGAGCTGAACACCGAAAAAGAAAAAAAATTCCCAAAAGCCAAAATTTCATTTTTTCGTCACTCAAAAAAAAAAATAAAAAAAGATCAAAAAAAATCCCCGCATCTTTTCCAAAAAATACTACGAAAAAAAATTTCCTTCACCCCAAAAAAATGCACCCTCACTGACGTCCATTAAAGTTTAGTACAAAAAAATTTTGGTCGCCCCAAACTGGGGCCCCCGGCCAAATGTCAAAAAAAGAAAATGTTTTGGGAAATTTTTTTATGGGAAACCCAAAAAAATAACGGGAAACCCCCACATTTTTTATATTGCCGGGTGCGTAACAAAACCCGTAGGAAAAAATTTTTAAAAAAATTATATTTACCCGAAAATTGAACGCCGTAAAAAGCAAAAACACCCCAAAAAAATGGCGAAAATACCAAAATTTTTTTTTTTAATTTTTCCACTTTGGGAATTTTTTTCGGTTTTTCCCCCCTATATTTTAAAAGTATATGAATAACACCATTAGGGAAAATACATCTTTTCCCGCAAAATAAAAGCCCCATTAACCCCATGTATGGAAAAATAAAAAAGTTAATTTGGGTTTTAGAAAGGGGGAGGAGGGGGAAAAAAAACGGGGTCAAAAAAAAAAAAAAAAACCCGGGTCCTGAAGGGTTTAAGGCTCCTGTCACAATTTTTAAGCACAGGGCCATGCGTCAAAAAACAGTGCAGGGAAATTTTTTAAAAAATGTTTTTGGGGCCCAAAGTTTCGCAAAAAACTTTAGAAAATTTGTTGTACAATAATAAGACATTCCTCTTTTGCTAAACCCCTCCGATTTTCAAAAATTGCCATACTTGGTATAAAACATCTCAAAAGCCACACATTTGAAACCAAAGGGGGGCAACCCCTATACATATTTTTAACTGTTTAAAGCCAAAAAACTAATATAAATCACTTCATACATTTCCCCTGTTTTGTAAATTGGTGTAAATACATTTATATATATGTCCCATTCTTCACACATGCTGTTAAAACCACAGAAATGCTTTAGATGGGTAACGTAAAAGTAAAACCGTTTCACATGCAAAGGATTCAGTTCCTAAATCCCAAAAATATCTGTTAATATTTTTTCCTGGGCATGCATATGAAAGGAATAATGAGGTTGTTCAGAGATCCAAAAAATAATTTTCTCAAATGGCTTGCCATTCATTCATCTCCCTGTGATGTTTTCTTTGCCAGTTTGTGCTTTTTCTGCACTGAGCAGGCCTGTGAAACGTCTTCTTTAATTCACAAGACAACTAAAAACAATAGGGACACAAACAAGTTTCATGGCTGTTTTACACTAGAATGCACTTTGTCAGGGCCCAAGATCCTTTGCTCTGCTTTGTCTGTCTTTCTTCCTTAGAAACTTAGTGTGATATGTATGAAAACTGTCTAGGCATAAGACTTTCTTTGTTGCCACAGCAACCAATAAGAGCTTTTCTTTCATTTCATATAGTGCTTTGAAAAAAAATTAAAGAGGAGCTCTGATTGGTTGCTACGGGCAACTAAAAAAGTCTCATGCCTAGGCAGTTTTCATACATGAGGCACTTAGGGCCACATGTATGAAAATTGTCTAGGTCTAATACTCACGTTGTTGCCCATAACAACCAATCAGAGCGCACCTTTCGTGTTTTCAAAGCCCTATATGAAATTAAAGGGGTGCTCTGATTGGTTGCTATGGGAAACAAAGTGAGTTTTAGACCTAGATAGTTTTCATACATGTGGCCCTTAGCATCATTCCACATCCCCTGCTTTCTACCTTGGATTAAAAGGAGGCAGGACTAACGAGATGAAATCAAAGACTTTCCTTACTGGGCTTAGCCTAAATATTAGCACATACTAGAACACTCTAGTAATACTCTGGAGAAAGGTTAGACTCCTACCAAATGCACACGTACGTCAAACCATGGAACGCTTAAAACAATACCCATGTTATTTATGGGTATTGTTTTTTAAATGTATATAATTTTCTTCACAGTAAAGAATATGTATATATTTATTTGTGCAACTTTTTAAAATATAACAAACATGCACTTTTAGCTGCATAGGGTGACATGTCTCAACATGAATGCACCATTGTTTTGGTGTATTTTGTGCCAAAAACTGTTGACGCCCTATTCTCTATATAAATAAACTGTAATACACCAAATCTAGGTGCATTATACGCCAGGCACAACACATTTGAATGTGCCTAAAGTAGGCGCATTAAATAAGCTATTTTACAATGCAAGGTATACCAGATGTCAGATTTTTGACGAGTTCATTCATTCAGGCACACTTTACACTGATTTAATGCGCCTTAAAACTAGCATGGAGGAGCCTCTTTTCGGATATGTCACCCAAAAGTCTTTTTTTCAGATCTCTACTAAAGAACATGCTAAAAGAAGCACAGGCAATGCTAACTATAAGATTCATTCACCTAGATTTTGATGAATATTGATTGAGCTGAGAAGGAAGTTTATATTGTTTTAGTCTGCACTATGCTTAAATGCTTTTGTGGAGAGAAAACCTTCAATCTAGTTAATCCATCATCCAAAATTATACAAATGTCATAAAAGTCATCAGGAAATATAGAAAACTAAGTTAAGAGTGTGGGAATGTGACACAACAGAACTGTCAACATATAACAGGTTGTGCCAGGAAAATATATTTTACTTCTTAGGGAGAACAAATAAAAAAGTGAAACAACATTTTACATTAGAAAGAATTCAAGGATTTTCAGGATTATATTAGCATGACTGGAGGAGAAGGTTTACTATTTGCTTATTTTACTTTTTTTTTATCTATTCGACAATTAAATAAAGCCTATCTTTTGTTTTGTAAGCATTGCAAAAAGGTTCTTATTAAAACAGTCCTACCATTTTCTACAGCTCCTTTGCAGACCTATGAGTCTCCATGGTGACAGACAACAAACTGTGTAGTCTGATCTTGTAGTGATATTCCCTTTAATTTCTCCTTCACCTAGTACTAACTTAGTAAATATCCTTTTTTGTACAGTGTCTAAGAAAATAATTATTGCATTTGTAAATACTGTAATTTTCCCCAATTCTTCTTTGCGTTACTAACATACAAATCCTGTCAAGGATCCAAACAATAGAAAAGAATACTGTCATATCAAGGAAGGTACAGTGAGCCTTAACTGGATCCCAGCCCACTGTCCCTGCCTACTTGAGATGCTGCTCTAGATGGCAGACCCTAATTGGGCAGCGGTCTCTACGCTACTGAGTGCAGGTACTGTCAAGTGGAAGAAAATCAAACAATTTGGGTCAGCAACAGAACGGGTACCTCAGGCCACAAATCAGAAACCAAAGAAGGTAACGGAAAATGCGCCAAAGGGTCAGAATACGGTTGGAAGCAAGGTGCCAAATCAGGAAGGAAGCCGAAGTCAGGAAACTAGCCAAGATCAGGAAAATGGGAGAAGCAAACTAGCAAACACAGGTAAATATACACAGCCAGGAAATATCACAGGCAAAGCTTGGAGATTTCACCAGATTTAAATGGAGTGCCCAGACACCGCCCCTATAGCTATTTGGAGAAGTCTACGAGCGCTCCTATTTACTCATGTGACCCTATATCCAGAGAAGCTGAAGACCTGTCAATCAAAGGATCTCCAGTGGACCTTGTCTCTGGCTGTGGAGCCAAACCAGGAGATGCAGGTACAGAGTATTGCTCACTAGAAGCTGGAGGATGAACAGGTAAATGCGTATTGACAGTAACCTCCCTTTTAGGAGGGGTCACTGGTACCTTCCCTGGTCTGGGTTTGTCTGGGTGAGAGTCGTGGAACTCCTTGATCAAGGACTTGGCATGGATAGATCTAGATGGAACCCACGACCATATCCCTTCCAGTGAACCAAGTATTGCAAAGGCCTCTGAACTCTGCAGGAATCTAAGATTCAGGCGAATTCAAACTCCAACTCACCCTCAATACTAGTGGGGGGAGGGGTTTAGAGGACGATATCAGGGACGGTATGTACCTTTTCAGGAGTGTGCCATGAAACACATTATGTATGCGAAAACAAGAAGGCAACTTTAGACAATATGCCACTGGATTAACCACCTCTTGAAAAACATACAGACCCACAAATCATGGAGCAAGTTTACCAGAGGGAACTTTTAAACAAAGATTTTGGGTGGACAACCATTCATTATCCCCACCAGTAAACCCTCTACAACAAAGTCGCCATCTATCACAATTCCTCTTTTGGATGTTCTGGGTTTTAACCAAGTTCTTCTGAACTTGGGCCCAGACTGTGGACAGATTATTGCTGATAACATCCACCTCGCTGTGATCAGAAGTAGCACTGGAGAATGAAGCATGCCTCGGGTGAAAACCATAATTACAGAAAAATGGTGAGATACCAGACGAGCTACTATCCTGTTTATTAATAGCAAATTCTGTCAAAGGTAAGTATTTTACCCAGTCTGCCTGCTGATCAGAGACGTAACAACTGAGTTTTTTTGTTACCGTTTGATTTACCCTGTCCGTCTGCCCATTAGTCTCAGGGTGGAAGGCAGAGGAGAAGGACAGGGTGATACCCAGAAAAAATATTTCCAGATAATCCATGCAGTTTAATAATATCTTAAATAAAAAGTCCAGCAAGTTTTTGGGACGACGGTAACCCCCTTAATGGCACGTTTTACTGAAGTGATCCTCTACCACCCATATAACAAATTTGCCCTCCGAGGTAGGAATATCAGTCATAAAATCCATGGAGATGTGGGTAAACAGATGTTTAGGTATTGATAGAGGAAAAGTTCCCCAGGAAGACGACTTCTGGGAACCTTCGCTCGCGCACAGACCTCACAAGCTGCCACATAGGCTTCCACATCTCGAGATAACGAAGGCCACCAGTAGTTGTTAGACATTAGTCTCTTTGTGCCAGACACTGCAGGATGTCCAGTAATACATAATCATGAGATTCCACTAATATTTGAAGCCGAAATTATGTGGAGAAAAAGAACTGGATAATTAGCAGGTATCATATGCCGCTGGGTCTTAATCTCAGCGGCTAAGAAAGGGGGATATCTCTCCTTGAGGAGAGCACCGAACGAACAGTGTGTATTGCCTTTTTGCCCTCTACTAAGCATCCGCATATCACAAGGCATTATGGGAAAGGGGCTGAGAAGTCCAAAGCGCCCTCTGTTGGATGTAACAAATCCTCAATTTCCTTTTTACCCACCGGGTCTTGAGATGTTCCCCTTTCTGAGCCACTCAATGCCTCCCACACAGCCAGCCAGTATCGCTCTGCTCTGTACTGATGAGGGACAAAAATACCGAAACAGCGTTGTCTGCAGATAAAAGATACGGGCTTGGCTAAAATCCTTTTTGCTTTCTCAAGACCTGTGGTAAAAAGCAAATAAGAATTGTTACACCAACAGAGGGCGCTTTGGCTTCTCAGCCCCTTCCATAATGCATAGTGAATGCAGATGCTTAGTAGTGGGCGAAAAGGCAGTACATAACTCTACACGCCGTTCGTTCAGTGCTCTCCTAAAGCAAAAAGGATATTAGCCAAGCCAGTATCTCTCATCTGCAGATAACACTGTTTCGGATTTTTGTCCCTCATCAGTGCAGAGCAGAGCGATACTGGCTGGCTGTGTGGCGACATTGAGTGGCTCAGAAAGGGGAACATCTCTCCTGGAGGAGAGCACCGAACGAACAGCGTTTAGAGTTATGTATTGCCTTTTCACCCTCTACTAAGCATCTGCATATCACAAGGCATTATGGAAAAGGGGCTGTGGAGCCCAAAGCGCCCTCTGTTGGATGTAACAAATCCTCAATTTCCTTTTTACCCACCGGGTCTTGAGATGTTCCTCTTTCTGAGCCACTCAATGCCTCCCACTCAGCCAGCCATATCGCTCTTTCTCTGTACTGATGAGGAAAAAAAATACCGAAACAGCGTTGTCCTGCAGATAGAGATACTGGGTTGGCTAAAATCCTTTTTTGCTTTCTCAAGACCCAGTGGGTAAAAAAACAAATTGAGGATTTGTTACATCCAACAGAGGGCGCTTTGGGCTTCTCAACCCCTTTCCAATAATGCCTTGTGATATCTCAGTGGCTAAATCAGGGGAAATAGCTGAGACAACAGTCTCTTTGGGCAAAATTGATACCAGATCCTCCTGGGATGAATAGCTGGCACAGAAGCTTCTAGATAGCGCGTCACCTTTAACATTCTCAGTACCTGGTATGTATGTAACAACAAAGTTAAAGCGGGTAAAAAATAATGCCCAACGTGCCTGACATGGGTTAAACTTTTTAGCATTCTCTAAAATGGTGAGGTTCTTATGATCAGTAAGGACCGTGACTTGGTGTTGGGCACCTTTGAGAAAGTTGCTCCATTCCTCTAAGGCCCACTTAATAGCCAACAACTCTCGGTTCCCAATGTCATAATTCCTTTCCGCTGAGGAAAATTTATGCAAAAAGAAGTCACAAGTGCGAAGGTTAGTCATAGTGGCGAATCCCTGGGAGAGGACAGCCAATGCTCCGTAGTCTGAAGCATCAACCTTGACGATGAGGGGTTTAGTATGATCTGTTTGAACCAAAAGAGGAGTTGGTACAAAACAGTGCTTACGTTTTTCAAAATCCTCTATGGCCTTAGGTTGCCAGTGATTGAACTTCACGCCCTTTTCAGTAATATCAGTAATGGCCAAACTAAAACAAAAAGATTACGAATAAATTTCCAGTAATAATTAGCAAATCCTCGGAATCACTGCAGGGCTTTTAGGGAGGAGGAATGAGTTAGGAGTCAGGATATACCCTAGGAAAGGTACCTCCTGCACCCAAAAACACATTTCTCAAGTTCGACAAATAAATGATTCTCTTTCAAGATTTGTAAGACCTGTCGCAACAACCAATTTTCAGTGTATATTGAAATGTCATCCAGATAAACAACCATACAACAGCCAATAAGTTCTCAGGAAACATCATTTACCAGGTTCTGGAAGATGAGAGCATTGCACAATCCAAATGGAATCACCAGATTTTCAAAATGGCCCACTCATCTTCTCCTCTGATATGAATAAGGTTATAGGACCCTATCAGATCTAGCTTGGAAAACCACTTTGGCCCCTGGATTTGATTGAACAGATCTGGAATCAAGGTTGAAGGGTATTGTTTTTTTGACGTTATCTTATTAAGTTCTCATGTAATCAGTGCATGGACGGAGGCCTCCATTTTTTTTTCCCAAAAAGAAAATCTCTGCACCCATAGGGGACAAAGAAGGCTGGATATGACATCTCTGCTACAGTAGTAGCATAATCCTTGGATACGATGAGAAGTACTACGGTCACTGGCAGAAGCTGCAGAAGAAGCCCTCACTTGCATTGGCTCCTCAGGGGTCATCTCAGGA
Source organism: Phyllomedusa bahiana (assembly GCA_025379985.1). Classification (NCBI taxonomy): domain Eukaryota; kingdom Metazoa; phylum Chordata; class Amphibia; order Anura; family Hylidae; genus Phyllomedusa; species Phyllomedusa bahiana. The sequence goes on from JAODAL010022719.1 coordinate 18,116, forward strand.
ATAGCAGATGACTGGGTGACAGTGGACCAGCAGAGCGGAAGCCTTTTTTCCACATCTCTCCCTAAGACGTCTGTCCAGACGAACAGCCAGAGTACCTGGGGTAGGGAAAGCCACAAACATATCCTTAACATGGTCAGCTAGCCCTTACCTAAACTGAAACTGGATCATTCCACCCTGATGGAACACACCAGCGACGAAATTCGGAGCACTACTCCTCCATAGTCTTTTTACCCTGCCTCAAGGTGGTCAGTTGAGTCTCGGCCAAAGCTTCCCTATCAAGGTCATCAAAAAATATGCCTAAGGAGACAAAGAACCTGTCCACGGAAGACTGTTCTCTGTACCTCATTACCGGAGGTATGTGGGCAGAGCTTAAAGTACAAGCAACATCCTTCCTTAAATGTCAGAAAGGCCTTCCTGTCACCTGAGAACCTGTCTGATAGCTGAATAGGGGGTTCCACAGCAGGGGAAGGTAATGCTGGAACACGCTAATTCCGGGAAGTCTCTTGCTGCTGTACCCTTAGCACCAGATCCTGGACTTCCTGGGTGAGCCCCTGCATCTGCTCTACCAAGGCTGTCATAGGTTTTACAGTGCCTGGAGAGCAGTAACAGTCCCTTAATCTTAAGTCAAGGGAGGTACAGTGAGCCCTAACTGAAACCCAGCCCACTGTTCCTGCCTACTTGATGTGTTGCTCTAGATGGCAGACACCAACTGGGTGGCGGTCCCTATGCTACTGAGTGCAGGGGCTGTCAGGTGGAAGAATAGTCAAACAGTCTGGGTCAGCAACAGAATGAGTACGTCAGGCCACAAATCAGAAAAACCCTCTATCCAGAGTAGCTTGGGACTTGTCAATCAAAAGATCTCCAGCAGACAGTCTCTCTGGGTGTGGACCCAAACCGCAAGACACAGGTGCAGAGTATTGTCCCATAGAAGCTGGAGGCTGAACAGGTTAATGTGCGCTGACAAATACTTAAAAGTATTTAATTAGGCTCCATTAATGCTAAACTGGAAAATAAACTAAGCTGAAACATACTTACTTTATATATTTTTGTGATGCCATTTATACTGCATATTCCAATTGGGGCTGTAAAGGGTTGGTGTATCACTGTATATAGAATTTTAAATAAGAGGAGGGGGGCATGTTGATATCCCTGTTTAGCTTGTAGCTTACCTGGTCCAACACTAGCCAAAATATCCTGAAACTGGAAATTAAAGCTGGCAATAAACAAATTGTCCCATTCTGCTTGAACAAGTGATGGTTTGTTCCTTTTTGTTCTCTAGTCCTAGGTAACATGGGATGGGGGACAGGTGGCCAGGTGACCAGGGATACTCTTTGTGTTGTATTGAATGTATGTGATAGTGGGAGGATGCCAACCAGGGATATACAGTGGGTACAGAAAGTATTCAGACCCCTTTAAAATTTTCACTCTTTCATTACAACTATTTGGTAAGATCCAAAAAGTTAATTTTTTTGCTGATTAATGTACACTCTGCACCCCATCTTGAAAGAAAAAACATAAATGTAGATATTTTTGCAAATTTATTAAACAAGAAAAACTGAAATATCACATGGTCTTAAGTATTCATACCGTTTGCTCAGTATTGAGTAGAAGCACCCTTTCGAGCTGGTACAGCCAAAAGTCTTCTTGGGAATAATGCAAAAAGTTTTTCACACCTGGATTTGGGGATCCTCTGCCATTATTCCTTGCAGATATTCTCCAGTTCCCTCAAGTTGTATGGTGAACGTTGGTGGACAGCCATTTTCAAGTCTCTCCAGAGATGCTCAATTGGGTTTAGGTCAGGAATCTGGCTGGGCCAGTCAAGAATGGGCACAGAGTTGTTCTGAAGCCACTGCTTTATTATTTTAGCTGTGTGCTTAGGGTCATTGTCTTGTTGGAAGAAGAACCTTCGGCCCAGTCTGAGGTCCAGAGCACTCTGGAAGAGGTTTTCATCCAGAATATCTCTGTACTTGGCCACATTCATCTTTCCTTCAATTGCAACCAGTTGTCCTGTCCCTGCAGCTGAAAAACACCCCCATCGCATGATGCTGCCACCACGTTTCACTGTTGGGATTGTATTGGACAGGTGATGAGCAGTGCCTGGTTTGCTCCACATATGCCGCTTACAATTAACACCAAAAAGTTCAATCTTCGTCTCTTCAGACCAGAGAAAATTATTTCTCATAATCTGGGAGTCCTTCTTGTGTTTTTTTGCAAACTGTATGCGGGCTTTCATATGTCTTGCACTGAGAAGAGGCTTCTGTTGGCACATTCTACCATAAACCCCAGACTGGTGGAGGGCTGCAGTGATGGTTGACTTTGTGGAACTTTCTCCCATCTCCCTATTGCATCTCTGGAGCTCAGCCACAGTGATTTTGGGGTTCTTCTTTAACTCTCTCCCTAAGGCTCTTCACCCACAATTGCTTAGTTTGGCTGGACGGCGAGGTCGGGGAAGAGTTGTGGTCGTCCCAAACGTCTTTCATTTTAGGATAATGGAGGCCACTGTGCTCTTAGGAACCTTGAGTGCTGCAGAAATTCTTTTGTAATCTTGGTCAGATCTGTGCCTTGCCACATTTGTGTCTCTGAGCTCCTTGGGAAGTTCTTTAGACCTCATAATTTGCATGTGCTCTGACATGCACTGTAAGGGGTGAGGTCTTATATAGACAGGTGTTTGCCTTTCCTAATCAAGTCCAATCAGTTTAATTGAACACAGCTGGACTCCAATGAAGGAGTAGAACCATCTCAAAGAGGATCAGAAGGAAATGGACAGCATGTGAGTTAAATTTGAGTGTTACAACAAAGGGTCTGAATACTTATGACTAGTGTTGAGCGATTTTTATCAACAAAGTTGAAATCGGCAAGGTTTTTATGGTGATCGAATTTTCCAAATCATGCGATAATTAAGGTTAAAATCTGTGCATCATCTATTAAGATCGCGCCTTTTTCGGCGCTTCCTGTCATTTTGGCGGCCAGCAAATCAGATTACAGAATAGAGCAGGTGAGATGTGTGTGCGACGTCATGACTGGGATGTGTATGGTTGCGATTGGCTGGAAAAATCACATGACCTCGTTTTACATAGAACAGCGTTTCCTGTTTCAGCCTCAGTGTCTCTCAGCGTCTCATAGGGATAGGACCTGCGCTCTGCCTGTGGCCAAACATCTCAGCGAAATTAGTCTATTTCTGCACAGAGAAACCTCTACTATTAGCTGTGATCCTTCCAATTTAGTTAGATTAGAGATTTGAAGATTTTATGTAGTTAGCTAGAGAATTTTAAAGCAGCGTCTACCGCTGTAAATTCACGGCGGTGGGAGCCGGGGGGGGGGGGGCGGGCGAACACAGACAAGCTCGATCTATAAAGAACACGGGCTAAAGTTCACCAAGACTTAGTGTAGACATTGTAGTGGAATATCTTTATTATTAACAGTTTGCTATTGAAATATTTCCTGGATATTGGGCAGACTGAACTTATATTGGATAAACATCATTTCTAGTAACTGCAGGTCTCTTTGTTAGCTGCAAAACTCCACTTTTATTATCAGTATACATTTCAGATAGGTGTTCATTTTCAATTTTACCCATTACACCTGTGACTGTTGATATATCCACCTTGCAGTTAAATTACAATCCAGCAATCTTGTAGTCAGCACAGGTTGTTTGTTGCCAAAAATACTGTGTATCGTACGAAAACATCACAGTTACGTGTTTTTTGACTTTTGTGCACCCAGCATTGTTCATTGACGCAGCATCTACGTAAATCTTAAAACAGCAATTCTATATTCACCACAGGTGAATTGAAAGGTGCAAAAAATACCGTTTATTATATCAAAACATAACAGTTACGTGTTTTTTGACTTTTGCACACCCAGCACTGTTCATTGACGCAGCATCTATGTAAATCTTAAAACAGCAATTCTATATTCACCACAGGTGAATTGAAAGGTGCAAAAAATATCGTTTATTATACCAAAACATAACAGTTACGTGTTTTTTGACTTTTGCACACCCAGCATTGTTCATTGACGCAGCATCTACGTAAATCTTAAAACAGCAATTCTATATTCACCACAGGTGAATTGAAAGGTGCAAAAAATATCGTTTATTATACCCAAAACAAAAAACATTTTAATGTTTTTTGACTTTTCCCGCCCCCAGAAATTGTTCTTTGGAAGCACATCAAAGTAAATCTTAAAACGGCAATTCTATTTTTCACCACAGGTAAATTGAAAGGTCCCCAAAAAATACCTTTTTATTATATAAAATAAAAAACAGTTAGTGTTTTTTGACTTTTGCGCACCCAGCATTGTTCTTTGGGACGCAGATCTACGAAAATTTTTAAAACAGCAATTCTATATTCCCCAAACAGGTAAATTAAAAAGGGTTTAAAAAAAATATCGTTTATTTTTCCAAAAACCCCCAAAAACATTTAACGTGTTTTTTGACTTTTGGCCCCCCAGCATTGTTCTTTGACGCAGCATTACTTAAATCTTAAAACAGAAATTTCCCTATTTTCACCACAGGTGAATTGAAAGGTGCAAAAAATATCTTTTATTATCCCAAAACAAAACGTTACGTGTTTTTTGACTTTTGCGCACCCAGCATCGTTCATTGACCCCGCATTACTTTAAATTTTAAAACAGAAAATTCTATTTTTCACCACGGGTGAATTAAAGGGGGCAAAAATATTCGTTTTTTTTACCAAAACATAATTTTTAAACGTGTTTTTGATTTTTGCACACCCAGAAATTGTTAAATTGAGGGCCAGCATCTACGTAAATTTTTAAAACAGAAAAACTATATTCACCACAGGTAAATTGAAAGGTGAAAAAAAATACCGTTTATTATCCCAAAAACATAACAGAAACTGTTTTTTGGATTTTTGCCCATCCAGATTTTTTGATAAAACCCCTTTTGCAGTTAAATTTGAATCTAGAAAATTTTTTTTTTGATTAGAGGGATTTAAAAAAATAGTTTGTGTTTTTGCCGTTTTTTTAAGAAATTTTCCAAAACTTTTTCCATACTTTCAAATTTTTTATATTTTTTGAACATGGAGCAAAAATGCAGGTGGTAAGCGAGCAAAGGGGGGTAGCACATGGGGTAGGGGTTTACGAGAAAAGGTCCCCTTTTCCAGTGCTGGGGGAGAACACGCAGGGCCAGGGGTGTCAGTTGCAGGCCGCCCGGGCCTGCCCATCGCTGGGTCGGGCCTGTGAATCCTAAGTAACGAATTCATCGCCAATCTGCCCTTCAGGGGTTAAGAAAACCTGAAACTACAGTCTTACCCCCCTCGCCCTAGCACCCAAGGCCCCACAAATGTCGTCATAGCATCATAACACCCCGCCCAAAACATAAACACCCCAAAGTCAACTCGTGTACCCCCACTGTGGTTAATCCATTGTCGGGAAGACCTCTTTGATGACAAAATGCGGTTGGGGTCAGAAGGCAGTTAAAAGATAAAGGGATGATTTATTTCTGCTCTGACGCCCAGTTATATCCCATAAAGGGGAGGTAAAAGGAAAGCCGGTCAACCCGGAAAAAATTTCCCGGGGGCGGCTGAAACCCTTTTTTGCAAGGGCCCCTTGCTTTACCCCGCGGGCTTTTTGGATGCAGAAAGTCGGGAAAACACCAAGTAAACCTGTGTTAAAGATGTTTATGTGACGACATTGGGGATCCATCCTGGCCCTTTTCCGCAGAATTTGCTTGCGAGCGCTTCATCAGTGGACGGGGAGGAAAAACGAGGGGGGTTTTTATTTTCAATACGGGCCCCCCCAAAAAAAGGGAGAGGGCGGTCGCAAAAAGTCCGTGATATGTTTCCCCGCCAGCCACGGTCAGACAAACCCCCTCCTCGTTATCGCCGTAAAAAAGGGCCCAGGACCCCCAAAGGGCCTGGGCCTTCTTTGACAACCCTTTTGATTTCACCAGCAAAATTTTCATATGCCCCCTTTTGGGCCGAAACGCAAAGTAGAGCAAAAACCTTAATTTTTTTTAAACCACCCCCAAAAATCTATTTCCTAGTTTTAGTCCACCCGGGAATGCTTTGGGGAATTTTTAAATTGGAGGGAACCTTTGGCCAAAAAAGGCCGGGACTGACCCCGGGGCCTCCAACCACTGTCACCCCCTCTGTCTCCGCCTCCCCCTCCTCCGCCACCCCCAAAAGGGGTTTCCTCACTCCCCAATTTCTCAGAGTCATGATCGGGGATCAGCCTCCGCTTAAAGCCCCCCACCGCACCCGAGACCCCCACACCACCAAAAGACCCATCTTCCCCCTTTCCCCTTCCCCGCCAGTTTGACGACCTGCACGCTGTACAGGGGCCCAGTCAGCAGCCACCCCTTCTGTTTTCCCGGGTTTTGGGGAGCAAAGAAACATTTTAAAACCCAAACCTTTTCCCAAAACCCAAAAAGCCTGAATGTCGGAAATTCCCAAGGTTTTTGGGCCCCTTGGAAATGTTGCCTTTCCGTCGGGGGAAACACAGATTTTTTCCCCGCCCACCCGGGCCCCCTCGCCCCGCCCCCAATAAACCCGAGGCCGAGCAGGCATTTTTTGCCAGAAAAAACGGGCCCCGCCCGGCCCGCCACGTTTTCATCTAAAATTTCAAGCGCGTTGTCGCATCTGTGTCCGGGGAAAAATCCTTTTCACCACCGAAATATGGAAAATAGTAAGCAAAGGCCAAGGGCCCCTTTTATCTCTGTGACGCTCACTGGGGGTTTAGCTGGGGGGAGTCCCCTGGGGGGGGGGGAGGTGGCTCTCAGGGTCGGCCCCAAAAACCCCTTCAAAACCGAAAGGGAAAGGTGCAGGGCTCTTTTCCCCCAAGGTCCTTGGGGGGCATCACGTTTCCCCGAAACACCAGGGCCCTGTTGAAAATTTAAACTGCCTTTGGGACCCTCCCCACACAGGTCAGGGGCTGTGGACGGCTTAAGCAACGAACCGAGGCTGGCAGGGGTGACAAGAACCTTTTTGCCAGGGCCAAAGGGGGTGTGCGATAAAGGGCGAAATCTTCTGCCGCCCCTTTAAGGGTCGGTAGGGTGGAGCCATCCCTTTCCTTGGGAATGTTTTATTTAACCTTGTCGTCCCGAAATTTCTTAAGAGGTTTCCCGGGGGCTGGAAATGCCCGCAAAGAAAAGGGTCGATCTGATTTGAAATTCCCCCGTTCGCAACCCCGCTTCGTCCCCCCGCTGCGTTTCTCGTCAGCTCGGCCTCCCCGTCAAAGTTAATTGTTGAAAGGGGAACAAGTGGAATTCCACCCCCCCACTGCCCAGCATTGTGGGGAGCAGGAAATGCCCTTACCCCAGTAAAAGGGGCACATGGCCTACAAGCAGCGGTTCGGACCCCGGGGTTTTTTGAACCACCGAGAGTGGGGGGCAGGTGAAAAAAGCTCTGCCCAATTCCCCCTTTCCCCCGTTTTTAAGAAGCCCCCAAAAAGGGCAGTGGGACAATGCCCTTGGGCAGAAAAAAAATTTTGGGTGATCTTAGTTTGGAACGATCCCTTGGGGCACTCTGAAACAACAGGTCCCCGCCCGGGACGGAGAAGGAGACGGACACAGTGCGGCACGGGGCCTTTCTCTCCGTCAAATTTCCCCAAGGGCCCCAAAAGTTTCACAATTTTATTTGGTCTTCATTAGGGAGTTTTTTCGGGGTCCAGAGCTTTGTGGGAAAGGGGGCGCATCAGCTCTCCCGGGTGCATCCCTCTCAGGCAAAATCAGGGCTGTGTTGAAGCTGTGCCGGAGGCAGCGGAGGAGGAGGGGGGAGGGTTTTTCCCAGGGCACCGATTTACCGATTTCCCGCCTTGGGGAAAAAGGTTGGGGCGAATTTGAGGGGGAGGGGAAAAAAAGAGGAAGATCAGTTTGTAGTGCCCCTCGACCAGAGCTTGGGAAAACAAACTCCACTCCCCTTTCCCCTGAGTTTTTTGGGTGCTTTCCCTTTCCCCCAAACATGAAACCCCGCATTAAGGCCTTTAAAATGAAAATCATTTTTTTGGGGGGCCACCCTCCCGGATCCCCGGGACAAAAAAAAAAATCAGCACTTTCCCTTTCCCCCCACCCCAAAAAGAGAGTAAAAAGCAGGGGAAATTTGGGGACCTTGTGATTTATCAACTGGAGCCCTCTGTTGCAAACGCTTTAGTTCCCCCAAAAGTCAAGTGGAACAACATCACGCGTGACAGAAGGGAGAGTGCCAAGTAGGCGTAACGGGGAGAAAAGGGAAGGTGGAGAAGGGCCCAATGGGGGACCTCTGGCAATCTTTGTTTACCACCTCACCAAAAGCAAAAGCAATGCCCGGGGGCCATCCAACACACGAGATCACTTAAGATCATTTGGGGCACGCCCATTTTGGTCTCAAAAATCGATTTTTTTTTTATGTGTTTTTCCCGGGCCCAATAGACTTTTGGGGATCCAAAAAGGACGAATGGCCCCAGCTGGGTCATTTACGCCCCTTTTTAAAGGGGTTTTTCCTGCCCCGCGCCCGGTCATATTGAGGGGGGGGCCCTTAGCCCCAGCTGGGGAGTCATTACAGACAAACGCATCCGGCTTTTTAACAGATAATGTTGGGGGGGGTCGTTTGACTTTCCCTCCCAAAATGAAAACAGGCAAAGGATCCCCTGATGATTTTTGTGGCCCCAATTTTCGAGGTCACCGATTAGTTGCCGGTTAATTCACATTCCTTTTCAAACAGAAATGGTCCTCTTGAAAACTTTTTTTTTAAAATGATCAAAATTTTTTACTGCAATTTTTTTCTCATTTCCCAAAAAGTTTTAATTTTTTGGGGTTTTTCTGTGAGGAGACTGTTTAAAGAAAAGCAAGGTTTTTATGGGCAACACCCTATTCCAAATTTTTCACTTTATCTTAAGAATTTTGCATTGTCAATAGATTTTGGGGCATGTTGGGTGTGAGTTTAAAACAAAAATTATGGGGCTTTGGGAAAAGAAATGTGGCCCTTTAAGTGGGATTTCTCCCTCCCCAATTTTTTTTAAAAGTGGTGAAAAAATCATATTTTAATTTTTTGGGGGCATGTTTGCTGTGAGAAAACAGCAAAAAACCCCTGGTTTTTTGGAAAAAGAAATGGGCTTCCCAAGTGGCATTTCCCCCCTCACAATTTTTTTAAAAGTGGCTGTTTAAGTCATTTTTATATTTTTTTTGGTCATGCTGCTTTGAAATGCGCAATACTACGGTCCTATTATAAAAAAAATGTTGTTTCTAAAAAGACATTTTTTTCTTCACAATTGACCAAAGTGGCTCAAGGGGCATGCTTTGAATTTTTGGGGCATTTTGCTTTGAAAATGAAACAATTTCTACAGGTCCTATTCGATAAAATGTTTTTTTCTAATTTTTCATTTGTTTTTTCACAATTGTCATAAGTGGCTCATGGGTCAAAAGCTTTGAATTTTTGAGGGATTTGCTGTGCATTTCCCGCTATACTAGGGGGTCCTATTCTAAAAAATGTTTTTATAAACAGACTTTTTTTTTTTCACAATTGCCAAAGTGGGTCAAGGGGGCATGCTTTTTATTTTTTGGAGGCATTTTGCTGTGACATGCAGCTATACTACAGGTCCTATTCTAAAAAATTTTGTTTCTAACAGACATTTGTTCTTCACAATTGTCAAGAGTGGCTCAAGGGTGATGGTGCTGTCAGAAACAGGAATAGGTAGGACACTGTTAAAGGACACATATTGCAAAATGACTTGTATTTGCAAGATCTTTAACATAGCTATCAATCCCTGTATTTGAGACAACCCATTTAATTACAATGGAAAAAAGAGAAACAAAGACATGGTGGGATTCCATCCTATATTAAAATGTGTTTTCTAGAATTTAAAGTACTAAAAAACTTGCATGTACAAAATAGCTGTTAAAAAAATTCCTCTGAATTGTACAAGGGAGGTACAGGGAAAACTTGACCAGATGTAGGTTTTCAGGGACATGGAGTATGGAGCACGGACAGAGAACAAAGTATAGAGACCATTTCCTCCAGCACGTTGAGTAAAATGAGAAAAAGATTGCCAAGATAAAGGGCACCTGGGTGGAACAGGAGCGTTAACCACCAGTATTTCCAAGTGAAGCTCAATTGGTCCACACTCATACGGAGGGGGCAAGCGCTACCCATGTCTTGACTGTGTACAGAAGAAGGCTGGAGTTCTCACACTTCCACTTCCGCACTCTGCTTCAGCACGACAGTTGTCGTTGCTGCGTCATCAGGGCATTTTAACCTGCGTGTTAATAGATGACGGACGCCAGCCTGGGCTCTCACCGCACCCACTGTAACTCAGGACAGGTATAGTCAATGTCAATGTCCAGTGAAACTAAAATGGTGGTTGAAAGGCTCCTTTTTCCGGAACTTTTTAAATGTGGGGGTCATGCAGGTTTGGGGCTCATGCTGTGACCCTGGACAGGTATAGTCAATGTCCAGTTAAACTAAAATGGTGGTTGAAAGACTCCTTTTTCCGGCACTTTTTAAATGTGGGGGTCATGCTGGTTTGGGGCTCATGCTGTGGCCCAGGACAGGTATATTCAATGTCCAGTTCAAGTAAGATGATGGTTCAAATCATCCTGCCTTCTGGCACTTTTCAATTTGTGGGTGATGCAGGTTTAAGGGTTAGGCTGTGGTACAGACAGGGATAGTGAATGGTGTGTGACTTTTTTTCTGTGACTTTTATATCCTAAGTGTGTTGCCTAAGATGTAGCACGTATCCATTTGACTGTTGTGGATGTTAATTTCAGCTTCTCCAGCCTTGTTTGGGTGTAATAATGAAGGTGTTGTTGCTCTCCCATAGACTTTAATGGTCATCGCTCATAATCGACGCTCACTATCGAAAAACCTTATCGATAGCGGCCGACTATCGACTATCGATCGATCTCGATAGCCAACGCAATCGCTCAACACTACTTATGACCATGTGATATTTCAGTTTTTCTTGTTTGATAAATTTGCAAAAATATCTACATGTCTTTTTTTTTTCCTTTCAAGATGCAGAGTGTACATTAATGAGCCAAAAAATGAACTTTTTGGATCTTACCATATAGCTGCAATGACAGAAGGAGTGAAAAATTTAAAAGGGTCTGAATACTTACCCCCTGTACATGTATTGAAATTAGTTTAGTTTATACCATGGCATGTTGCATTGGTTAAGTATTGTTATTTAGTGTACCAATACAATTATTAAATAATATCAATGACCACTGACATGGTGTGTGCTGAACTGTTCATAAGGAACAGAAAGACAGTGATACCAGAGAAAATGAGAGAAGCAAGTAAGGTCACTGATATTATTTAATAATATTAGTGACTACCCCAACCTCTAAATATACTACATCATTATTTTACATTGGCTCTTACATAGGCATATGGACCTAATTAAGAGAGTTATCTTACATTTTTAGGCATAATTGAGAACCGGTATAAAGACTCTGGGAGACTGGGTTTGTCTGGGCATTACATGAATGGCCCTTTAAAGTGGTTGTCCAGTGAACAAAAAAAAAGGCTTGAATGGCTTGCCTCAGTCTTTAATCATTCCCCTGAGATGTTTTCTGTGCTCATTTATGTTCTTCCTGTGTGTTATGTAGCCTCTTTTCTCAGCAGTTGCGCAGCAGCATTTCCTATTTGAAAGTAGCTTCCCTGTGTATTGTCTAACCTCAAGTCCCAGAACCCTATGCTGTAGTTTGTCTATCTTCCTCCCAACTTTAGTCTCAGTACATTCCCTTGTTTCCTTCTTCATTTTGAATGCCTGGGGAGGCAGAGTTAAAGGATTGTGACTTCAAAGTCTGCATTGAACAAAGCTACCTGATCTCCTTGGCTTGACACAAAGTTTTTTTTCCTGTATATCCTAAAACTCAGAATTGCTGAGCTACCTTTTATCAAACAACTGATGCAGAACTGCATAAGCCCACAGACTATTATAAGTAGTGTTGAGCGATTACGTTGGCTATCGACATCGGGCGATAGTCGATAGTCGGCCACCATCGATAAGGTTTTTCGATAGTGAGCAGTCGATTATGAGCGATGACCATTAAAGTCTATGGGAGAGCAACAACACCTTCATTCTTACACCCAAACAGGGCTGGAGAAGCTGGAATTAACAGCCACAACAGTCAAATGGATACCTGCTACATCTTAGCCACAACACTTAGGCTATAAAGACACAGAAAAAAAAAGTCACACACCATTCACTATCTCTGTCTTGTACCACAGCATGACCCTTAAACCTGATCCCCCACAAATTAAAAAGTCCCAGAGGCAGTTTATTTGAACCATCATTTTACTTGAACTGGACATTGAAAATCTCTGCCCTGGAACGCAGCATGACCCTAAAAACCTGTCTGACCCACAGATTCAAAAGTGCCGAGAAAAGGAGTCTTTCAACCACCATTTTAGTTGAACTGGACATTGAATATCCCTGTCCTGGAATGCAGCATGAGCCCCAAACCTGCATGACCCCCACATTTAAAAAGTGCCGGACAAAGGAGCTTTCAACCACCATTTTAGTTGAACTGGCTTTGGGACTATACCTGTCCTGGACCGCAGTATGACCTTTAAAACCCTGTCTGATCCCAGATTAAAAAGTGCCGGGAAAGGGAGTTTTTGAGCCACCTTTTAGTTAAAACTGGACACTAATATACCTGTCCTGGACCGCAGTATGACCATTAAACCCTGTCTGACCCCCAGTTTAAAAAAAAGTCCCGGGAAAAAAAAAGGAGTCTTTCAACACCATTTTAGTTGAACTGGACATATACTGTCCCTGTCCTGGGCCACAGTATGACCATTAAACCTGTTGCCCGCCAGATTAAAAGTGCCGGAAAAAAAAGGAGTCTTTCAGCCACCATTTTAGTTGAACTGGGACATTGACTATACCTGTCCTGTGCCACGCATGACCAGGGCCGGAAAAAACAGTGGGTGGGTGAGAGCCCAGGCTGGCGTCTGTCATCTATTATCGCGCAGGTTAAAATGCCCTGATGACGCAGCAAACGAAAAAAGTTGTGCTGAAGCAGAGTGCGGAAGTGTGAGAACCCCAGCCTTCCTCAGTACACAGTCAAGCCTGGGTAGCGCTTGCCCCTCCGTATGAGTGCGGCCCAATTGGCTTCACTTGGAAATATGGTGGTTAACGCTCCTGTTCCACCCAGGTGCCCTTTTTCTTGGCATTCTTTTTCTCTTTTTACTCAATGTGCTCGAGGAAATTGTCTCTGTACTTTGTTCTCTGTCGTGCTCCATACTCCATGTCCTCTGAATAACCAACATCTGGTCAAGTTTTCCTGTACCCCCTTGTACAATTCAGAGGAATTTTTTTCCCAGCTATTTTGTACATGCAAATTTTTTAGTAGTTTAATTCTAGAAAACACCCTTTTTAAAATAGGATGGAAACCCACCATGTCTTTGTTTCTTTTTTTTAATTGTATTAAATGGGTTGTCTCAATACAGGGATTGATAGCTATGTTAAAGATTTTTGCAAAAACAAGTCATTTTGCAATATGTGTCCATTAACAGTGTCCTACCTATTCCTGTTTCTGACGCACCATCACCTTGAGCCCCTTTGGACAATTGTGAAGAACAAATGTCTGTTAGAAACAACATTTTTTGATAATAGGACCTGTAGTATTGCTGATTTCAAAAGCGCATGACCCTAAAAATTTTAAAAATGACTTCTCAGCCACTGTTAAAAATTGTGAGGGGGAAATGCCACTTAGAAGCACATTTCTGTTCCAAAGGACCATGATTATTGGGTTTTATCTCACAGCTACATGACCCCAAAAAATTATAAATATGACTTCTCAGCCACTATTAAAAATTGTGAGGGAGAAATGCACTTAAAGACACATTTCTGTTCAAAAGGACCATAATTATAGCTGTATCTCAAAGCAACATGACCTCAAAACCATTGACAATGCGAAAACTTCTTAAGATAAAGTGAGTAAATGGAATTCAGTGTTGTCATAAAACCTTGCTGTCTTTTACAGTCTCCTCACAGCAAAACAGCAAAAAGAAATGTTGGGAAATGAGAATAAAAATTGCAAAATAAGAAATGATCATTTTAAAAAACATTTTTCAAGAGGACCATTTCTGTTTGAAGAGGAATGTGAAGTATACCGGCAAACTAATCAGTGACCTCGGCAATTTGGGGCCACAACATCATCAGAGTCCATGCCTTATTCATCTTGATGAAAGCAAACGATCCACATTTCTGTGGAAAGGGATGCGTTTGTCTGTAATGACTCCTCCAAGCTGTGCTGAAGGTTCCGCTCAGATATGACGCTGGCTGCTGGGCAGGACAAACACCTTTATGGCGTGACGAGCCAGCTCGGGGGCCATTCGTTTCCCTTTTGGATACCCCGAAGTCTATTGGGGTCGGAACAAAATACAAAAACATCGGTGTTGAGACGCGATAGTCGTGCACCATGATCTTAAGTGATCTCTGTGTGTTGATGTGTGCCCTGCATTGCATGGGTTGGTGGAGGTGGTAAACAAAAATTGACAGAGCTCAACCATTAGGCTTCTGCCAACTTGCCTGCTGCTGCCGCTACGCCTACTTGGCACTCTACTGCTGTCACGCCGCTGATGTACTCTCTATTTGGGTGGGTGGAAGGAAAGTGCTGAGTTTTGTTTTGTGCAGAGCTCTTTCACCTGCCTCCACTATTGGTGGCTCAACACCCTGAGGTCCGCACCGCTGCTTGTCTGGCCATGTGTCACTTCGTACTGGGTAATGGCATTGCGCTGCTGCCACAATCGCTGGGGGCATTGTGGAGGGTGGGAAATTTCCCGCGTGTTGCCACGTCAACAATGAGACGGTTTACGGGGAGGCGAGCTGACGCTGCAACGCAGCCAGGCGGGACGAAGCAGGGTGGGGAACGGGGAAGTGCGAACTTAGATTCGAGCCTTCCTCAGCAGGCAGTCCAGACCCAGGTAGCTCTTTAGAAATTTCTGGACGACAAGGTTCAAACATTGCCAGGCAAAAGATGTGCTCCAGCCCACGATCTTAAGGGTGGCCCCCGGGGGGATTTCGCCGTTATCGCACACCACCTTGCCTGCACATGTTCTTGGCACCCAGGGCCCGCGCTCGGTCTCGTTGCGGAGAGCCGTCCACAGCTCTGACCTGTGTGTGGACGGTCTCCAAGACAGATTAATTTCAAAACGGCCTGGTTTCTCTGGGCACGTGATGCCACCAGAGGACCTTGGGGAAAAGAACCCTGCACCATCCCTTCGGTTTTGAAGAGCGTGCGCCGAGCCTGAGAGCCACCGTCACCACCAGGGACATCCACCCAACTCACCCAGTGACCTGTCACAGAGATATAGCGGCCTTGGCTGTGCTTACTAGTCCATGTGTCGGTGGTCAGATGGACTTTTCCGGACACAGATGTAGACAACGCGCTTGAAATTTTAGATGACACGTGACTCGCCAGGGCAGGGACGGCTTTTCTGGCAAAGAAATGCCTGCTTGGCATCTGGTATTGGGGGCAGGCAAGGGCCATGATGTGGCGGAACCCATCTGTGTCCACCAGACGGAAAGGCAACATTTCCAAGGCCAAAAGCCTGGCAATGCCGACATTCAGGCTTTTGGCTTTGGGATGGTTTGGGTTAAAGTGTTTATTCTGCTCCCAAACCTGGAAGACAGAAGGCTGGCTGCTAGACTGGCCGCTGTACGGCATGCAGGTCATCAAACTTGAGGAAGGAGAAGGGGTAGGATGGGTCTCTGGTGGTGCTGTTGGTACTCGGGCGATGGTGGAGGCTGAAGCAGAGGCTGATCCCTGATCATGACTCTGAGAGACATGGGCAGCTGAGGAACGCTTGGTGGTGGCGGAGGAGGCGGAGACAGAGGGTGTGACAGTGGTTGGAGGCCCGGCATCGGTCTGGCCTTTTTTGGCCAAGTGTTGCCTCCATTTCAACTCATGCATTCGCTGCATGTGACTAGACATGTTGGTGGTGGTTAACCACCTAAGGTTCTTGCCTCTACTTATGCGTTTACGGCAAAGGCGGCATATGACATCGCTGGGTGAATCAGAGGCTTGGTCAAAGAAGGCCCAGGCTTGAGAGGTCCTGGACCTTTTTGACGGCGATAAGAGTGGAGCGGGGTTTGCGCTGACCGTGGCTGGCGGAATCATATCAGCGGACTTCTGCGACCACCCTCTCCCTTTTTGAGGCGGAACCCGTACTGACACTACCCCATCGTCTTCCTCCTCGTCCAGTGATGAAGCGCTCGCAAGCAAATTCTGCTGAAAAGACCACGTTGGATCCGCAATGTCGTCATCATCATCATCAACACAGGGGACTTCGTCGTCCTGACATTCTGCATCCAGGAGCTGCGGGCTACAAGCAAGAGGGACTGCAAGGCGTTGCCGACCGCCGGGGATTTTTTGCCGATTGACCGGCTTCCTTCTCCTCCTCTGATGGCATCAGTAACTGGGCGTCAGAGCAGAGAAAATCATCCTCTTTGGCCTCTTGATCTTTTAACATGCCTTCTGACCCCAACCGCATTTTGTCATCAAAGAGGTCTTCAGAAAATGGATTATCCACAGTGGTGGGTACACGAGTTGACATTTGGGCTGCTTCATGTTGGACGGATGCTGGTGATGCTGATGACGACATTTGTGGCCGTGACTGGGAGGACGAGGAGGTAAGACTGCTGGATGCAGGTTGCATTAACCACTGAAGAAAAAATTCACAGTGAAGAAAAAACCCAATTAAAAAATAACTTTTTCTTGATATGCCTTAAAAGAATGCCCTCCAAATTGGAGGACCCACAGCAACAAACACCAAACTTTGTTCTCCTAGAGAGGAAGAAATGCTGGTTCCTCTAAATCTAAATATCCAATATAGTGGTACTAACCCAAGGGGTGAAAATTGCCCCCCTCGGCGGAGTAGTCGCCCCAACAGGAGCGGCCCACCCTATTGAGAGCGCACCCTAGGTCAGACCCCTTAAACAGTTCCTAAAAGGATACCAGCAGGACTCCCATATGTGCTATAGACACTCTAGGAGAAACAATTCTATCCACATAAAATCATTCCTTTTAGTCACATGTACAAAACAAAAAAAAACAACGTTCTGTTGCATCATTGATTCAGAAACCTGTGTCATTTGTTCAAGACCCACAAACAAAAACAAAAACAACGTTCCGTTGTATCATTAATTCAAAAAACCCGTGTGATTTGTTCAAGACCCGACGCGTTTCCCCCAAAAATTCTATAGGGTTCATCAGGGGTAACAAGAGAACATTTAGCCAACAAGACTAAAATCACAGCATACATAGACTAATAGATAAAGATACTTAGCAATGATATCCTTAATGGTGGTAATGCCGTCAAAATAATCCAATAAGATACAGATTGATGATGTGTCTGATGCCTCAGTGTGGACGATACTGCCATGCATCCATGCTCCCCATGGAGATCTTTAAAGTGGACACCACCGAAGTGATCTCACAAACCAAAACATCACTTCCTGTCATCTCCCCCCCCCCCCCCCCCCCCCACGAGATCAATTTCAGGCCGCAGAGAGAGTAGAGATCTCTCATTCCCAGATAGTTCAAAATGGGAAGAGCAGGTCGCCCCCTTTTGGTGGGTAAGAGAGGCGTCTACCGCCACTAACACCACATAGCATCGCTGCAGAGGTGCAACGGAGGTACATGCGCAGACCCCGTTCAGAGCAAAACGCTACTCGACGGTGCAACATCCCAGCGCCAATACAAACATAATAACAGCGAACATTATATGCATACTTTGCTGTATAAAAATCATCCAATCTATACATATGAGGTTAATAGATAGAGAGGGAAGCATAAAGCATCGCCACCTGAGGATCATAATCAGATAATAAAAAGATCAGAATAGATGTGTTGGTGGACAATCTTGTCCCTATAAGCCAACACTGGCACGATCACCAAAGTGAACCTTCATACCTTTAGGATATTATATAGATAAAAAGAAAATACAGTTAAAACCCACCTTTGTCATAAACAATAGATATACGGCTTTTACCCAGTACATAATTGTGAAAATATACTGTAGTGAACTCATTTGGATATATAAAGTAATGAATAATGTTACAAGAAGCAGCCAAAATACAGTAACTCATTCAGGCCACTCGGTTGCATAGTTTTGAGCCTATACGTCCATTCAGTCTCCTTACAGAGGAGGATTTTATCTATGTCACCTTTTCTAGAGGAAGTCTGGATTTTTTCAATACAAACAAAAGAAAGACAAGTATAATCACCCTTGTGGTACTCCCACACATGACGGGCCAATGGGGTGTCTCTGAGAGGTCTCACATCCCCCATAATATTGTCCCAAGAGGTCTTAGGTCAAACGTGAGTCCATCACCTCGTTCAAGATCCCCTTTATTGATAAAAAATGGGAGCAAGAACTCATCCGCTCATCTGTGAGACTGATGGGATTTTTGCTGGAGGAAGAAAAAATTACACTAGAGAAAACCTCCAAACAATTAAAGGAACTAAAAGAAAAAGCATTAAATCTCAAAACTGACCCTGATTTCGCAAGGAGAGAAACCTTGTTGAAAACGGCTGTTGAGAGATATCGACAGAACATACAGGAACCTAAACATAAACAGTTCAGACATGATCTAAGGAATTTAAAGAGGGTAAGGTCTTCTCACATTTGTTTGAGGGGGGAAAACATAGAAACAGACATTTCCCCATCTGACCAAGAATCCATCGATAGAAACGGACAAAATACCATTAGAAATACGAGAGGTAATCCCTCTCGAGGAAGAGGTAGATTCTCCCAGTACTCGAATAGGAGACACTTTAATAGATGGCAGAATCAATATCCCCAACAATCAGACAGAAGATCTCAGTTCCCCAGATATTATCAACAACACCAAAAAATGGCGTCCTCTTCATCATCAAATTCCTTGTCCTCATCGTCCTCCTCTATGGCTCCCTCTTTTTTAGAGCAGGCGGAGGTTCCCCTAGAGGAGGCAACGAGTATAGCCAAGAGAGTAGCAAAAGCAAAGAAAATCAAATAATTAATTTATCCGAACGACTACTTAGTCAGGAGGAATTAAAGATTCTATCTAGGGGCCTCTCTTTTGTGCCAACTACTAGATTTAAGGAATTTACATGGATTAAAGACCTAAATTTATTTGTGAGAAAACTAAAATGGCATAAAATTTCAAAAATGTAGATCAAAATAGATGTGAGGAATATGGTATTTTGCAGGAGGATTTATCAGGGATGAGGATTTTGGAAGAATTGTTTAGAGGAGAATGAGGGGTCAAAGGGTAGGGGTTTTATACTACACTGAAAAAGAAAAGTACTCGATTTCCCCCCCACCACAGGTAACCCCTGAAATTGATGTTTTTCTCAAATTGGTCACACAAGAGCTGGAAATGTTAGCAAAAAAACAATATGGAAACAGAGCTAATAAGAATAACTTCTCAGGGACAGAAATGCAGGCTCTGTTATCTCTTGAGTCAGATGTCAATTTGAAAATTTAAAAGCCCTCCGATAAGGGGGGCAATATAGTTATCTTGGATCATGAAAAATATAATAAAATGTGTTTAAAAATACTTAATGACCGCTCTAATTATGCTATACTTCCTGGTGACCCTACGGAGATTTTCTTGAAGGAACTAGAAAACATTGTGATTGAAGGGATGGAGATGGGATCACTATCTAAAGAAGAATCACAATTCTTATTACCAAAAAACCTAGAATAGCGACATTCTATGCCTTGCCCAAAATCCATAAGGGACTAGTCCCTCTGAAGGGACGCCCAATAGTGTCCGGAATTGAGTCTCTCACACAAAACTTCGGGATTTACCTAGATGAAATCTTGAGGGAATTTGTGGTCACTTTGCGCTCCTACTTGAGGGATACCTCGGACTTGCTTAGAAAATTGGAAGGAATCTCGGTGGTTGCCGATGTAAAATTGGCCGCGGTGGATGTAGAGGCTCTCTACAGTAGTATTCCCCAATCTTATGGACTGAAGGCGGTTGAATCTTTTCTGAATACTAGAAGCAACAGGCATGCCAATCATAATACACTGGTACTCCAACTTTTGGAATTTGTACTCACCCATAATTTCTTTCTGTATGGACCCAGGGTCTACCACCAGCTCAGGGGCACAGCTATGGGGAGCCCATGTGCTCCCTCGTATGAAAATTTGTTCCTGGGCTGGTGGGAGAAGACCCTGGTGTTCAGTGAGGCTTTGGTGTATTTTATTGTGGGTGAGATACATCGATGATGTTTTTATATTGTGGCAGGGCACTGAGGCTCACTTTCATTCTTTCATTGATACTCTTAACATCAATGAAATTGGTCTTAGTTTTACCTCAGAAATCCATGAGAGAGAAATATCATTTTTGGATGTTAAAATCTGAAAGGATGAAGCAGGTAACCTACAAACAACCACCTTTAGGAAACCTACATCAACTAATAATCTACTGAGATGGGAGAGCCACCATCCACCGAGTTTAAAACGAGGTATCCCTAAGGGACAATATCTTAGGATGAGGCGTAATTGCTCAAACATTGAAGAATTCTATGCACAGTCCAATGACCTGAAGGAACGCTTTCTGGATAGGGGTTATCCTTTGCCGATTTTAAAATCGGCCTTTAAATATGCCTTGGAGAAGGATAGAACGTCCCTTCTCAACCCTAGTCCAAAAAGAGACCAAGAGAAATCGATAGTGAGAGTAATTGGGACGTATGATGATTGTAGTGATGAAGTATATAAGATCTTGAGGAAATACTGGGATATATTACGAGCTGACAAGGACTTGGAAGGAGTTGTTCCATTTAGACCCTCTGTGACATATCGGAGAGGGAGGTCCCTGCAAGATAGATTAATACATAGTCACTACACCCCTCCACCCAAACCCCAGTCTTGGTTAGAACGTAGACCTATTGGTATGTACAATTGTGGTAAGTGTGTATCATGCCCCTATGTGCAAAAAACCAAGGAATTTGTGTGTCAGGTCACAGGACAAATCTTCAGGATCCGAGAATTCTTCAATTGTTACTCTAAAGGGGTAGTCTATCTCTGCACCTGTCAATGTAAAAAAACAGTATGTAGGAAAAACAACTAGATACATCAAAACTAGGATAGGTGAACATTTGGGGGATGTGAGACATCGCAGAGACACCCCATTGGCCCATCATGTGTGGGAGTACCACAAGGTGATTATACTTGTCTTTCTTTTGTTTGTATTGAAAAAATCCAGACTTCCTCTAGAAAAGGTGACATAGATAAAATCCTCCTCTGTAAGGAGACTGAATGGACGTATAGGCTCAAAACTATGCAACCGAGTGGCCTGAATGAGTTACTGTATTTTGGCTGCTTCTTGTAACATTATTCATTACTTTATATATCCAAATGAGTTCACTACAGTATATTTTTACAATTATGTACTGGGTATAGCCGTATATCTATTGTTTATGACAAAGGTGTTTTAACTGTATTTTCTATATCTATATAATATCCTAAAGGTATGAAGGTTCACTTTGGTGATCGTGCCAGTGTTGGCTTATAGGGACAGGATTGTCCACCAACACATCTATTCTGATCTTTTATTATCTGATTATGATCCTCAGGTGGCGATGCTTTATGCTTCCCTCTCTATCTATTACACTCATATGTATAGATTGGATGATTTTTATACAGCAAAGTATGCATATATGTTCGCTGTTATTATGTTTGTATTGGCGCTGGGATGTTGCACCGTCGAGTAGCGTTTTGCTCTGAACGGTGTCTGCGCATGTACATCCGTTGCACCTCTGCAGCGATGCTATGTGGTGTTAGTGGCGGTAGACGCCTCTCTTACCCACCAAAAGGGGGCGACCTGCTCTTCCCATGTGAACTATCTGGGAATGAGAGATCTCTACTCTCTCTGCGGGCCTGAATTGATCTCCGTGGGGGGGGGGGGGGAGGTGACAGGAAGTGATGTTTTGGTTTGTGAGATCACTTCCGGTGGTGTCCACTTTAAAGATCTCCATGGGGAGCATGGATGCATGGCAGTATCGTCCACACTGAGGCATCAGACACATCATCAATCTGTATCTTATTGGATTATCTTGACGGCATTACCACCATTAAGGATATCATTGCTAAGTATCTTTATCTATTAGTCTATGTATGCTGTGATTTTAGTCTTGTTGGCTAAATGTTCTCTTGTTACCCCTGATGAACCCTATAGAATTTTTGGGGGAAACGCGTCGGGTCTTGAACAAATCACACGGGTTTTTTGAATTAATGATACAACGGAACGTTGTTTTTGTTTTTGATTGTGGGTCTTGAACAAATGACACAGGTTTCTGAATCAATGATGCAACAGAACGTTGTTTTTTTTTTGTTTTGTACATGTGACTAAAAGGAATGATTTTATGTGGATAGAATTGTTTCTCCTAGAGTGTCTATAGCACATATGGGAGTCCTGCTGGTATCCTTTTAGGAACTGTTTAAGGGGTCTGACCTAGGGTGTGCTCTCAATAGGTGGGGCCGCTCCTGTTGGGGCGACTACTCCGCCGAGGGGGGCAATTTTCACCCCTTGGGTCAGTACCACTATATTGGATATTTAGATTTAGAGGAACCAGCATTTCTTCCTCTCTAGGAGAACAAATTTTGGTGTTTGTTGCTGTGGGTCCTCCATTTTGGAGGGCATTCTTTTAAGGCATATCAATTAAAAGTTATTTTTTAATTGGGTTTTATTTCTTCACTGTGAATTTTTGCTACAAATTTAACCCAAATAGGCAAAATTAGATTTATGTCTGTGAATTAACCACTGAAGGACAGATTGGCGACGCTGTTCGTTACTGAGATTCACAGGGACCTGACCCAGCGATGACAGGCCTGACGGTCCTGCAACTGATGATCCGCTGGCATGCGTGTTGTCGCCAGTGCTGAAAGGAGCACCTTCTCTCGTACCTCTACCTCCATGTCCTACCCCCCTCTTTGCTCGCTTACCACCTGAATTTCGCTCCATGTTCAGAAATATACAAATTTGAGAAGGTATGGAAGAGTTTTGGAAAGTCTCTTATTAAAATACGGCAAATCACAGCTATTCTCAAATCCCTCAAATCAAAACAAAATTGCTGGATTAAAATATAACTGCAAAGTACATCTATCGAGTCAACAAAGCTGGCCTGCGCCAAAGTGAAAAAACACGTATCTGAAATGTATTCGGAAAATAAAAGGTATTTTTTGCACCTATCAATTCACCTGTGGTAACTACACCTTTGCTGGATTCAAATTTAACTGCAAGGTGGCTCTATCAACAAATCTAGACTGGGAAAAAGTGCAATAAACACGTATCTGTAACGTATTCGGATAATAAAAGGTATTTTTTGTCACCTATCAATTCACCTGTGGTGACTAAAAAATTGCAGTTTTCACATTTAAGTGCAAGGTGCCTCAATGAACAAAGCTGTAGTGCACCAAAGTCAAAAAACACGTATCTGTAATGTATTCGGTAATAAAAGAATATTTTTTGGCACCTATCAATTCACCTGTGGTAACTACACAATTGCTGGATTCAAATTTAACTGCAAGGTGGCTCTATCAACAAATCTAGACTGGGCAAAAGTGCAAAAAACACGTATCTGTAATGTAAATTCGGATAATTTAAAAGGTATTTTTTTGGCACCTATCAATTCACCTGTGGTGACTAAAAAATTGCAGTATTCAATATAAGTGCAAGGTGCCTCAATGAACAAAGCTGTAGTGCCACCAAGTCAAAAAAACACGTATCTGTAATGTATTCGGATAATAAAAGGTATTTTTTGGCACCTATCAATTCACCTGTGGTAACTACACAATTGCTGGATTCAAATTTAACTGCAAGGTGGCTCTATCAACAAATCTGGACTGGGCAAAAGTGCAAAAAAACAATATCTGTAATGGATTCGGTTAATTAAAGGTTATTTTTGGCACCTATCAATTCACCTGTGGTGACTAAAAATTGCAGTAATTCACATTTTAAGTGCAAGGTCCTTAATGAACAAAGCTGTAGTGCGCCAAAGTAAAAAAACACGTATCTGAAATTTATTCGGATATTACAAGGTATTTTTGGCACCTATCAACCTGTGCTGACTTGCTGGATTCTAATTTAAGTACAAGGTGGATATATCAACAAAGGTGGAATGGGCAAAATTGAAAATGAACACCTATCTGAAATGTAAACTGATAATAAAAGTGGAGTTTTGCACCTAACAAAGAGACCTGCAGTTACTAGAAAAGATGTGTATCCTATAAGTTCAGGCTGCCCAATATCCAGGAAATATTTCAATAGAAAACTGTTAATAATAAAGCTATTGCAATGTCTACACTAAGTCTTGGTGAACATTATCCATTATTCTTTATAGAGCTTGTCTATTCGTATAATACAAGATATTTTTTGCACCTTTCAATTCACCTGTGGTGACTATAAAATTGCTGGATTCAAATTTAAGTGCAAGGTGGATATATCAACAAAAGTGGAATGGGCAAAATTGAAAATGAACACCTATCTGAAATGTATACTGATAATAAAAGTGGAGTTTTGCATCTAACAAAGAGACCTGCAGTTACTGGAAAAGATGTGTATCCTATAAGTTCAGGCTGCCCAATATCCAGGAAATATTTCAATAGAAAACTGTTAATAATAAAGCTATTGCAATGTCTACACTAAGTCTTGGTGAACTTTATCCAGTATTCTTTATAGAGCTTGTCTGTGTTCGCCCGCGCGCGGGCCCACCCCTCCCCCCCCCCCCCCGTGACTTTACAGCAGTAGATGCTCCTTTAAAATTCTCTAACCTAACTATATAAAAATCTTCCAATCTCTAATCTAACTAATTTGTAAGGATCACAGCTACTAGTAGAGGTTTCTCTGTGAAGAATATAATAATTTTGCTGAGCTGTTTGGACACAAGCAGAGCGCACGTCCTTCTGTTCTGAGATGCTGAGAGACACTGAGGCTGAACAGGAAACGCTGTTCTATGTAAAATGAGGTCATGTGATTTTTCCAGCCAATCGCAACCATACACATCCCAGTCATGACGTCGCACACACATCTCACCCTGCTCTATTCTGTAATCTGATTTGCTGGCCGCCAAAATTACAGGAAGCGCCGAAAAAGGCGCGATCTTAATAGATGATGCACAGATTTTAACCTAAATTATCGCATGATCTAAAAAATCCGATCACCATAAAAACTGTGCCGATTTCAACTTTGTCGATAATAATCGCTCAACACTAATTATAAGTACATTACAAAACAGTCTAACTTTTGAAGAGACCATAGTTAGAAGTTATTTCCTTTAATTCAGCATGTCTAGAGTAGCTTTGCCTTGTCAAAATCAGGCAATCCTTTTACTATTTCTTTGTATCAATATAGGCAATCTTTAGGAAATTAGGGCGACATGTATGAACGGGCTTTTCGCCTGTTTTTTGGTGTAACCTGCGCCTCCCGGCCCGAATCCCCCTGTCGGACGCAGGGATGCGGTGTTAGGCGCAGCGTTCGCCACGTTCAGCTGCGCCCCGTATGAAGGGGCAGGCAATGGGCACGATATGGGCACGCTGTAGGCGTTCCGGGGCGGGACCCGGCGCGCTCGAAAACTCCGAGGCATGTACGATCGCGAGTCGGCAAAGTGCGGCGTATTGCAGCTCTCGGCAGCTCCGACAAGCAGACCTAGTTTATTTTGGTCTAAATGCTCCGGCGGAGGCGAAGTGAAGTGAGAACGGAACATGCGAGGAAACATAGAAGATCGCAAGAGAAATCTTGGTGCTCAGTTCCGTGCGGCATGGAGTATGATTCCAAAAAAATCGCCTTTATAAAGGCGGAAAACATTCTCAGAAAAAGAGCTCACACCTCAAAAATAAAAAAATACATAAAAAAATCACTTTCCAAAAATCTAGAACGGTGCAATATCAGGAATTCGGATATTGAAAATTGCCGGGAAATACAGTAATTCAAATTCTGAAAGCTATTCTCATTGGTCGTCAGAAACCGTCCAATCAGAATAGGAGCGACAGGGAACCATTATAGCCTATGGAGAAGTTTGAACAGATCAAAATCAAAGGCGAGACAGTTCAAAATACAGTAAAAATGCTAAAAAGAGCTGATTGGTTGAACTAGCGGGGGCTTGGCTATCCCAGCCAATCAGAGCGCGAGCTACTTCTCCCATTGTAGTCTATGGAGAGATCGGCGCATGCAATATCCGCACTCAGCTCCATGCCGCATGGAGTATGAATAAAAAAAACATTTTTATTAAGTGTAAAACATTATCAGATAAAACGCTGAAACCTTCTATAAAAATAAATCAGTTAAAGCCCTAACAACGCATTTGTCGCCGAGACCGGCGCTACATAAGGAATTGCAATATAGAGAATTGCCGGGAAAAACAGTAATTCAAATTGTTTAAGCTCTTCTGATTGGTCGGCATAAACCAGCCAATCAGAATAGGAGAGACAGTGGCCCATTATATCCAATGGAGGAGTATTGACCAATCAGACTAGGAGCGACAGGGACCCATTCTAACCTATGGAGAAATATTGACCAATCATATTCAAAGGCGGGACAGTTCAAAATACAGTAAAAATGCAGAAAAGAGCTGATTGGTTGAGCTACCGGGGGCTCGTCCAGCTTAGCCAATCAGAGCGCGAGCTACTTTCTCACAGAGTTCTATGGGGAAAAGAAATTCCAAGCGAGCTCTGTGATTGGCTAACTTAAAAGAGGCGCGGTTATTTGGACCAATGGGAGAGCGAGCGACGCTCTTATGGGTTTTCTAATGCAATAGGGAATACAACAGTACATGGCCGAAATCAAATGATAAGACCCCAGAAGTTGTACCGATGTGTATATAAAATGAACAATAATATTGGGTAAAGAAAAAAAAAAAATTAATTCAATAAAATCATGTTTATTTCTTTATTTTTGTTACACCCCTACTATAAATCAGTGGCTACCGAAAATAAAGAAATAAAAATTATTTTATTGAATTAATTTTTTTTTTTTCTTTACCCAATATTATTGTTCATTTTATATACACATCGGTACTAGTGATGAGCGATTACGTTGACCATCGTCATCGGGTCGATAGTCGATATCGGCAATTATCAATAAGATATCCGATAGTCGATAATAGATTATCGCCGATGACCTTTAAAGTCTATGGGAGAGCAACAACACCTTCATTCTTACACCCAAACAGGGCTGGAAAAGCTGGAATTAACATCCACAACAGTCAAATGGATACGTGCTACATCTTAGGCAACACACTTAGGTTATAAAAGCCACAGAAAAAACTCACAGACCATTCACTATCCCAGTCTTGCACCACAGCAGACCCTTAAACCTGCATGACCCCCCAAATTAAAAAGTGCCAGAAGGCAGTATGATTTGAACCATCATTTTTATTTGAACTGGACATTGAATATCCTTGTCCTGGAACGCAGCATGAGCCCCAAACCTGCATGAACCCAGATTAAAAAGTGCCGGAAAAAGGAGTCTTTCAACCACCATTTTAGTTTCACTGGACATATACTGTCCCTGTCCTGTACTGCAGTATGACCATTAAACCTGTCTGACCCACAGATTAAAAAGTGCTGGGAAAAGGAGTCTTTGAACCACCATTTTAGTTGAACTGGACATTGACTATACCTGTCCCGGGGCCGCAGTATGACCATTAAACCTGTCCTGACCCCCAAATTAAAAAGTGCCGGGAAAAGGATCTTTGAACCACCTTTTTTAGTTGAACTGGACATTGACTAAAATCTGTCCTTTACCGCAGTATGACCATTAAACCTGCCCTGCCCACAATTAAAAAGTGCTGGAAAAGGATTTTTCAACCACCATTTTAGTTGAACTGGACATTGACTATATCTGTCCTGAACCGCAGTATGACCATTAAACCTGTCTGGCCCACAGATAAAAAGGCCTGGAAAAGGAGTCTTTGAACCACCATTTTAGTTTAACTGACATTGACTATACCTGTCCTGGACCACATATGACCATTAAACCTGTATGACCCCCAAAATTAAAAAGTGCCGGGAAAAGGATCTTTGAACCACCATTTTAGTTTCCACTGACAATAACTAAATCTGTCCCGGTACCTGCAGAATGACCATTAACCCAGCCTCACCCACAGATTAAAAAGTGCCGGAAATAGGAGTCTTTCACCCACCATTTAGTTTCACTGGCCCACAGACTATACCTGTCCTGGGCCACAGCATGAGCCCCCAAACCGCATGAGCCCCACATTTAAAAAGTGCTGGAAAAAGGAGTCTTTTAACCACCATTTTAGTTTTCACTGGACATAGACTATACCTGTCCTGGCCACAGAACCCCAAACCTGTTTTGACCCACAATCACAAAGTTGCCACTATGCTAGTTTGTACAGTGACTCTCAATTAGTATATTTTTTGGTAACTGACATTTTTTTACAGAATTTATTTAGGGAAGTTTTATTTATAGTTTACATTATTACCATTTTGCTTTTTTTTCAAGTTGAAAAACATACAACATAAAACCCCTCCCTCAGTTTTTAAAGGTATATTTTTTACACGTGTAGATTGTTTAATTCGTCCGCACACCCCATAAGTAATACAAATGTCCTAATCTCCAAAAAAAAATTCTTAGTTGAGAAGACATTTTCCCTCCTGGCTTCTGAGACTATTCAGCCAATCAATTCAATTTTTTTCATTTTTCTCCAAATCCTTCTTCATTGATTAGGGACAGACTCCCCCGGAGATCAAATGATTTCAACCCCATATGACTCCAGCCCCAGAAAAATTTTAAGCCTCAATTGTGCAATTTGTGTCCAGCCCTGAACCCTTTTTTGACACTACTTAACCCACAGAAATCAAACCCTTTTTTAAAATCTGATTTTTTAGAGAAATTTGAAGCTCTCCTGATTGCCCCTAACAGTGAGAGCCAGTGCTGCCGTCAGCCATCTGTTAACACGGGGTCCAGCTGCCAGACTTACAGTGGGTGCGGTGGAAGACAGTAGTGTCTGTCATGTATTAATATGCAGGTTCAGCAGCCAGGGCCGGAGTTTACAGTGGTGCGGTGGAAAGGGCCCCGGGTGGCGTCCGTCATCTAATTAACACGGTAAAAATGCCCTTATGACGCAGCAATGAAAACAGCGTGCTAAAGCAGGGGCGGAACGGAAGTGTGAGGAAAGCCCTCACCCCCAGACACAGGTCAAGACCGGGGATAGGCTTGCCCCTCCATATGATGCGGACCAATTGAGCTTCATTGGGAAATACGGGTGTTAACGCTCCTGTTACCCGGGTGCCCTTTTTTTCATTCTTTTTTCTTTTTTACTCAACGTGCTGGGGGAAATTGTCTCGTATTTGTTCTCTGTCCTTGCTCCATACTCCCATTTATTAAATGGGTTTTTGAATAAGAAAAAATCACAAAAAAAAATTCCCCAGGAAAAAATAATATCTATAGGATTTGGAACAACAAAAAATCACAAAAAAAATCCTAAACAAATCAAACCTAAAAATATAACTTTTAATATATACCCATAAAAATAGATTCTATCTAAAGTCATCTCATTTTTAGATAATACAAATCACCTGCCCCTATCTATTTTCCCTACACTTATCCTAAAAATAGACCAAGAAATCGCCCCCAAAAGGGACGGCCATCTTTGTAGGCTCACCCTATTAAAACTTTGTGTCCCTATAAAATACCAGAAACCTTTTAACAAATATATTTCTGTAAAAATTTTAAAAATATTTTTCAAAACCCAAAACACAGTTATCCTATTCCGTAGAGTCCCAAATAAATACTCAAAGCTCACAGCCCCACGATATGAACACTCCCAATTTTTCTCTTTCAATTAGGGGGTAAAATTTTAAATATGGGCCCCGGTGGGAAACATAAGTACATTTACCAAACATATCCAAGAACATCAAAACTTACCCGACGCGTTTCCCCCCTCCAAATTGGGGGTTTCATCAGGGGTCTCTAGGGAAAACGTCACACTGACTCAAGATATAGTCCCCTCATTTTCTGATGTTACATGCCCTGTATCCCATCTTAAATGGGTCCAATGACCGCTGTTTACCGTCCTCGGGTGTGCTCCCACTCGCTTCTTCAAAACGCACTGCGCATGCCCGGGCTTGGGCAGCGTTATGGCAACCAGCGCCTTTTCAGACCGCCGGGGGCCATAACTCGGCATCTTCAGTCGCTACTTGGCTGGGGTGGCAAAAGTGGCACCATAACAACCAGCACCGCTCAGCCGCGCGTGCGCCGAAAGCCGGCGTCCATATCTACTGCGCATACCCCGGGCATCTCCCCCCGGCCAAATAACGGACCGGCCCAAAATGGCGTCCCACTCAACCCCCCAAACCACATACTCCAATCTCAACGAGTTGTAGGGGCAAGATGTCCAGTTCTATTTCTCCTTTCTCCAGAGATTAGCGCCGCTCAACACCACAAAAACAAACCTCCCCATCAGCGGCACGCAGTCCCCAGCTTTCACACCCCAAATCAATCCCAAAAAATAGTATAAGGCATCAATCAAAAGGGGGAAAAAACGCATACAGCTATATATATTTATATCACATCTTGGGGGTCAGATAAAAAAAGTTTCGTAACCACCTACATATTCCCTTTGGGGGCCAAATATACCCAAAGAAATCTAAAAGGGGATACCCAATAGGACACAAAAAAACCCTCCATTTTGAAAAAATAAATAAAAACAAGTATACAAAGAGTATAAAATTTTCGGGATAAAAGAATATATAAAATCCCGAATAATAGATAATATAATAATGGCATTCTGCCCAATTAAACCCCTTTTTATCCTTATGACCCACAGGATACCAAAGACACTTAAATATATACGACCGGGGAGTTTCAAATAAAACACCAAAAAAAGAAGTCGTTAAAACCCTCGGGCTGTTTTTTTTCATTCTAAAGGTCCACTTGTTTCCTTACAAAGTAATTTTTTATAAGTTTTCCCTTTTTCTTAATGGGGGTTTATCTTTTCATACACAGAAACATGGGCCCGGGGGAACTCCCTCAGTTTATCCAGATATGCCGGGCCCAAGGGGGGTGTCCGTCTATGTCGACCCCCCAAGTGTTCACCTATGCAGTTTTTTTAACTGTCGGGTCTCTTTCCTATGATTGTTTGCCACAGCTAAAATTACAGAGATAAAAAAACTTCCTTGTAAAAGAAATTCAAAAACACGAATCGCATAACTTCCCTTCACCAACTCTTAAAACCCTTATCGACAGATATCTTGCAAAATGTACTTTTTTTCCGCATCTAAACATTCCACTTTTCTGTGTCCTATTGGGATCCCCTTTTAGATCTTCTTATGGGTATATTTGGCCCAATGGGAATATGTAGGTGGTATACTGAACGTTTTATTACTGACCACCAAGTTTTGGATATAAATATATAAAAGCTTTTTGCTGTTTCCCCTTTGATTTATCCCTTATATTTTTTTTGGATGTGATTTGGTGTGAAAGCTGGGAATGTTTTGCAGTGTGGTGTGGGTTTGGTTTGGGGTGTTAGCGGCGAAAACTCTGGATAAAAGGAAAATAGAACGACATTTTGCCTTAAAACAACTGTTGAGAATTGAGATTATGGGGTGGGAGTTGATGGGCGCGTGTTGGTTGGCGCGTGCCAGATGATCTTGGCGGTGATGAGCCGGGGTATCGCGTAATATTGACGCCGAGAAATTCGGCCACGCCCTGAGTGGGGCTGGTTTTCATGGTGCCGCCTTTCCAGCCATGGTCAGTAACGCCCCGAAATCCGTGTTATCGGCGCGTGCGCGCTGAAAGCCGCTGGGTTGCCATAACGCTGCCTAACCCGGGGCATGCCATACGGTTTGAAGATGCCGATTGGGGGACACATAGACGGGAAACGCGGTCTTTGGACCTATTTAAGATGGGATACAGGGCATATAACATACATATCGAGGAGACTACTATCTTGAGTCAGTGTGACGTCCCCTAGGGGATCCCCCTATGAACCCCACTTTTTGGAGGGGGAAACGCGTCGAGGATAATTTGATTTTCTTGAAATTTGTTGGGTAAAGTATCTTTGTTTTCCCACACGGGGGGTATATATAAAATTTTCCCCATAATTTAAAGAAAAAAATTGCAGTGTTCGTATGTGGCTGTGAGCCTTTTAGTACTTTATTTGGTATCTCAGGAAAAACGATAAAGTGTTTTGGATTTTGAATAATTATATTTTAAACATTTTACAAAAAAAATATTATTTAATGTTTTTGGTGGTTGATAGGACCAAAGTGATTTAATGGGTGAGCCCACAAAGCAGCGTCCCTTTTGGACGATTACTTTCCTATTTTAGGGGAAAGTTAGGAAAATGATAGGAACAGTGTGTATTTTTATAAATATAAAATTTAGATAGACTTTAGAACGTAATCTATTTTTATGGGGGATATTTAAAAGTTATATTTGAGTTTGGATTTGTTTACGATTTTTTTTTAGTGCTGGTTTGTCTCAAAACAGGGGTTGATAGCATGTTAAGATCTTGCAAAAACAAGTCATTTTGCAAAAATTTTTGGCCATTTAACAGTGTCCCACCTATTCCTGTTTCTGACAGCCCATCCCCTTTAGCCACTTTTTACAATTTGGAAGAACAAATGTCTGTTAGAAACAACATTTTTTTATATGGACCTGTTTATAGCTGCAATTTTAAGAAAAATGCCCCAAAAATCAAAACATGCCCCTTTAGCCACTTTGACAATTGTGAAGAAAAATGTCCCGTTAGAAAAAAACATTTTTTAGAAAAGGACCCCGTAGTTTTGCTGCATTTCAAACACATAAACCCAAAAAAAATTTTAAAAATGATTCTCAGCCACTTTTAAAAAAATGATGGGGAAAAGCCACTTAGAAGCCACATTTTTTGTTCCCAAAGGGGCCCTGATTATAGCTGTATTCACACACAACCCCCAAAAAATTATAAATATGATCCAGCCACATTAAAAAAATTTTGAAAGGAAGTGCCACTTAGAAGCCCCCTTTTGTTCCAAAGGGCATGATTAAGCTGTATCTCACAGTAACATGACCCCAAAAAAATATAAATTGACTTCTCACCCTATTAAAATTGTAAGGAGAAAAAGCCACTTAGAACCAATTTCGTTCCAAAGGACCAATTTTGCTGTATCGCACAATACATGACCCCAAAAAAATTATAAATAAGATTTTCAGCCATATTAAAAATTGTGATGGGGGAAAAAGCCACTTAAACCTATTTCTGTTCCAAAGGACTAATTATAGCTGTATCCCACAGCAACATGACCCCAAAAACCCCCTGACAATGCAAAACTTCTAAAAAAAAAGTGAGTAAAGGAAAATGGTGTTGTCATGAAACCTTTCTGTTTTTACAGTCTCCTCACAGCAAAACCAGCAAAATGAACTTTTGGGAAAAGAAATAAAATTGCAGTAAGAAAAGATCATTTTAAAAAAATTTTCAAAGGACCATTTGTTTGAAAAAAAATGTAAGTAGACAGAACTAATCGGTGACCCGGCAAAATTTGGGGCCACAAACATCAGAAGACCATGCCCGATTCATCTTGATGAAAGTCAAAAGTCCACATTATCTGTGGGAAAACCGGAGCGTTTGCTGAAGACTCCTCCAGCTGTCTGAAGGTCCGCTCAGATATGCGCTGGTGCTGGGGAGGACAATACCTCTATGGGGTGGCAGCGGGCCGGCCATTTTGTCCATTTTGGATACCCAGAATCTTTGGGTCCGGAAAACATACAAAACTTTGGTGTTGAAACAGATGTGGGGCACCATTTTAACTGGTCTCTATTTTGG
This sequence comes from Phyllomedusa bahiana, assembly GCA_025379985.1. Lineage (NCBI taxonomy): Eukaryota > Metazoa > Chordata > Amphibia > Anura > Hylidae > Phyllomedusa > Phyllomedusa bahiana. The sequence continues at coordinate 51,822 of JAODAL010022719.1, forward strand.
ATGTGTCCCTCATTTTCATGCATTGGGAGGTGGTAAATAAAGATTGCCAAGGTCACCATTTTGGGTTCTTTTCCCCAAATTGCCCGCTGCCATCTGCCACTCGGTACTTGGCACTCAAGTGTCCTCGCTGATGTTGTTCCACCGGAAAAATTGAGGAACGTGACGAGAAAAAAAGTTCCCAGTTTTATCAATCAGCAAGGGCTCCATTTCCTGATTTTTTCTCTCTATTTGGGTGGGTGGAAGGAAAAGGCGATTTTTTTTTTTTGTACCGGGGGAAACCGGGGGTGGGCCACCCATTTTAATTTTGTTCATTTTGTGGGGCCCTTAATGCAGATCATGTTTGGAGAAAAGGGGCATCCAAGCACCCTTAAGATGGGCCTTGATTTCCCCAACCTTGGGTCGAGGGGGGACCCCGCAAATGACTTCCTCTCTTCCTCCCCCGCCCCAAATTCGCCCAACCCTTTCCAAGGAAGGGGGGGTCAGTAAGCGGTTTCTAGATACCCCTCCTCCTCCTCCTTCCTTATTGGGACAGCTTTAACCAAGCCCCCATTTCCTCAGATGATGCACCCGGACTGAGCGCCGCCTTGCACTAGCCCCGGACCTCGGGCTCTGGTGGGGTGGTGGTATCGGGCCGATGGTGGTGCTGAAGCAGGGTGACCCGATCATGACTCTGAAAAAAAATGGGCAGCTGAGGAACGCCTTTTGGGGGTGGCGGAGGGGGGAGGAAAGGGGGAAACAGAGGGGGTTATAGGGGGTTTGGGGGCCCGGGGTCGGGGCCCCGGCCCTTTTTTTGGGCCCCCTGTTTTCCCCCCATTCAACTCAAAGCATTTCTCTTTCATTTGAAATAACATTTGGTGGTGGTTTTAAACCCCTTAAGGTTCTTGCCTTAAATTTTGGGGTTTACGGCAAAGGCGGGAATGACATCGCTGGGGGGAATCAAGGCTTGCTCAAAAAAGGCCCAGCTTGAGAGGTCCTGGCCTTTTTTTTTACCCGGGGATAAACAGGAAACTGGGTTTTTTCCGCTGACCGTGGGTGGCGGAATCCCAAAAAGGCGGACTTCCCGGCCCCCGCCCTCTTTCCCCTTTTTGGAAGGGGGAACCCGTACTGACACTTTGCCCCCCATCGTCTTCCCCCCTCCCCCGTCAAATGATTTAAGCCTCGCAAACAAATTCCCGCTGAAAAGGGCCCACGGGTTGGGTTTCCGCAATTTTCGTCATCATCAAAACAGGTGACTTTTTTCGTTCCCCGACATTCCTGCATCCAGGAGGGTGCGGACTACAACAAGAATTTTTCTGCAAAAGGGGTTGCCGGGCCCACCCGGGATTTTTTTGCCGGGTTTACCCTTTCCTTCTCCTCCTCTGGGTTTGGGAACAGGGAACTGGGCGTCAAACAAAAAGAAAATCCCTCCTCTTTGGCCTCTTGATTTTTTTAAAAATGGGCCTTTTGACCCCAACCGCATTTTTGTCCCTCAAAGAGGTCTTCAGAAAAAGGTTAATTTCCAAAAGTGGTGGGTTAAAAACGAGTTTTACATTTTGGGTGCTTCATGTTTTGGGGTGGATATGCTTATGACGAAAATTTTTGGCCTGATTTGGGGGGGAAAGAGGAGGTAAGACTGCTGGGGGTGCAGGTTTCATTAAACACTGAAGAAAAAGATTGGGCGACGGGTGTTCGGGGTTTCTGGGTTCACAGGGCCCCGGAAACCCCGCGATGAAAGGTCCCGACGGTCCGGGGAACTTAAAGATTTCCCCTGGAATGGTTTGGTCGGGCCCGCCCTGGGGAAAGGGGCACCTCTCCGTACCTCTACCTCCAAATTTTCCCAAACCCCCCCCTTTGGGTCGCTTACCACCTGAATTTTTCCCCCTCCATGTTTCAGAAATATAAAAATTTTTGGAAGGGTTTGGGAAAAGTTTTTTGGGGAAAATCCCCTTATTTAAAAACGGCAAAACACAGCTATTCCCCAAATCCCTCAAATCAAAAAAAATTGGTTTGGGGGTTCAAATTTAACTGCAAGGGGGCTTTTTTCAACCCCAGCTTGGGCCCGTGCCAAAGTGGGAAAAAAAACTTAAACTGGAAAAAGGGCTACTGATAATAAAAAGGGATTTTTTTTGGCCCCCTAACAACCTGGGGTGACTACAAAGCGCTGGAATTTAAATTTAACTGGGAAATTTGGGTCTATAACAAAGCTTGACTGACCAAAGGTGAAAAAAAACAACCCGTCTGAAATGGGATAAAAGGGACAATAAAAGGTATTTTTTGGGACCTTTTCCCCTTTACCGTTAAGACTACTAAAATTTTCTGTATTCAAATCTAACGCAAAGTAGGGTCCCTTTACAAAGCTTTAAATGGCCAAAAATGAAAAAAAAACCTGTCCCCGGGAAAAGTAACAGATTTTTAAAAGGTAATTTTTTTTGGGACCTATCAGTAAAAACCCTTGGGTTTTACAAAAATTTTTTTGGATTCAAATTTAAAAATGCCAAAGGGGGCCTATCCAACACAGTTGGCCTCGCCAAAGTGAAAAAAAAAAAAATATCTGAAATGTATACTTTGGGTAATAAAAGGTATTTTTTTTTGGGACCCATCAAAACCGTGTTGACTACAAATTTTTCGGAAATTTAAATTTTTTCTGCAAAAGATCTATCAACAAAACTTTAAATTTACCAAAATTTAAAAAAACACCCTTCCGAAATTTTATACGGGTATTAAAAGGATTTTTGGCACCTATCGAAACCTGTTGGGGACTACAAAGTCGCTGGGTTCAAAATTTTAACCCGGGAAATAGATCTATTTAACAAAGCCGGGGCCCGCCCCCAAAAATAAAAAACAAAGTATCTGAAATGGGATTTCTGAAAATAAAAAGGGATTTTTTGGCACCTATCAACCTGTGGGACCCAAAAAAATTGCTGTATTTAAATTTTAAGGGGCAAGGGGGCAAAATCAAACAAAGCGGACGGGGGGAAAAAAAAAAGAACACCTATCTAAATGTAAACTGAGAATAAAAATGGGAGTTTTGCACCAACCCAAAAAACCTGCTGTTTTCTAGAAAAAAACTTAAAAACCCAATAAAAAGGCAAGCAATGTCAAAAAAAAGTTTTGGCTGTACAAATCCAGTATCCTTTTTAAGCTTGGCCCGTGTTTGCCCCCGGCCCCCCCCCCCCCGGGTCACCCCCGTACTTTAAAAAGCGGTAGATTTCTCCTTTTTAAAATTTTCCCGCCTAACTACCCCAAAAACTGCAAATCTCTGATCTTTAAATTTTTCAAAGGGTCCGCCTTTAAAGTAGAGCTGTCTCTGTGAAAAAATAAAATAATTTCCTGAGGCGTTTTTGCTGAGGGTGTTTTTGGGCAAGGCAGAAACGCAAAAGGCTTACTGCTTTAAATTTGACGGGTGACAGACCCCTGAACATTGGGAAAAGGAAAAGGGCTGTTTTTAAAAGTAAAACGAGGTTTATTGGGTTTTTTCCGCCAAACGCAACCATACACATTCCCCGTCATGACCGGGCGCACCAACCAAAATCCCCACCCTGCTCCATTTCTGTAAACTGAAATTTTCTGCCAAACCCAAAATGACATTAAGCCCCCAAAAATTTGGTGATATTAAAGGAAAATTCACAGATTTTTTAAACCAAATTATCGCGTGATCTAAAAAAAATCTGATCCAAAATTTAAAAACCGGGGCCCCATTTCCCAAATTTTGGGCGATAAAATCGCTCAACCTTTTTCGGTTTCAACTCCGAAGGGGCCCGAGATTTTTATTGCGCCGATCTCTCCATAACTACAATTGGGGGAATAGCTCGCGCTCCCATTGGCCCCGGAAAGCCCAAACCCCCCGCTTGTAAGGGTATTCCCCGATCAAAAAACATATATATATTCCCTATAAAAATTTTAAATTTAAAAAATATGGGACCATACAAAACATAAAAGTATATATACAAAACAAATCTCTTACTTGGGGTTTGTTTTGAAAGGGTTTTGGGGTGCAAAAATGAAAGACGAAATGCAAGCGTAAAAAACGTTTTTTGGGGTTTATGGAAATAAATTGTTTTTTCTGGTTTTTAAAAGAGTATGGAGATTTACAGGAAAAAAAAAAAGGGAAAAAAAGGGTTACAAAAACACTTTTAAAACCCAAATTTAAACCAAAGATAGTTACAAACATAAAAAATAATAAAACCAAAATAAAAAAGGGTAATTTTACCATACTAGGCCTTCACCCACTAAGTTCAAAATGCCGTCCTCCCCCATATTCCCCAAAATCTTGCTGGCCCTTTTCCGAAGATCCTCCTTTCCGAGAGTGCCTCCCACAGTCATTTCAACCCCGGATATTTATGTCATTTTTCCCTCGATCTCAATTTTTTTTTCCCCCCCATTAAGAGGAAAAAAATCTCCCTCCTTTGGAAACAGTTTTTTGGGGGAATAAAAAACCCCTTTTATTATAAATTGGTTTTTCCCTCCTATTAAGAAACCTTTTTTCCCCCTTTTGGGACCAAATTTACAGTTACAATCAAAAGAAGGGATGGGGGGAAATCCTGGGAAAAAGGGAAAATACCTTTTTTTCATATGGGTTTTTTTAGCACCTGAAAAAAATTCTGCAGTCTTCCAAGATCTTCTCCCCCCGAAAAAAACCAATATTTCAGTTTTTTACCCACAAGTGAAATACTTCCTATATTTTCATATCAAAGTATACCATGTCATATGGGGTTTTAAATGTGTAAAAATCTGTAATTTTTTCAGATCCCCCCCTAGAGGGTTTAATTTAATTCTTAAAGGAAAAGCCCCCTTTTAAAAAAATTTAAAGTGTATGATGGGCATATTTGCCCTGGGGGTGGTGTAGCTTTAGGAGGGGGGGGGGGGGGGTTTCTTTTTAAATTTTCAGTTTTAAAAAATTTTTTGATTTGTGAGGGCAAATTTTTAAATGCAAACCATCAATAATATAAAGATCGTGAAGTTAAAATTTTCACCCATTACCCAAATTCACAGATAAATTTTTGTTTTCCCGATAAAATCCTTAAGCCACGTTATTTAGACCTCACACAAACACACCAAAGTCCATATCTGGTTTTCAATTCCTAAGTGCTTCTTTCCATGCTGCAGGCTCCTGCTGTAGTCTGTGGGCTCTCAGATGTCTGTGGCTCCTTTGCCGGTTCTGAGATTGTAGTCCTCCTCTGTCGTTTGCTTTGATTCTGTGCTCATTCTTCCAACAGATGTCTCAACACCATTTAATTGGATACACAGTCTTTATCCCATGACAGAAAACACCATTTCAGGACAGTTTGTTGCCCACTGATGAGCTGCTGCTGCAAAAGTCACTTTTCACATCATGGCAGAAATGTAAATGCATTCACATGTAACACAAACACAAAGTTGGTGTGATAGATCACTATTACCAGTGGCTTCAGAACTAAGATTTAACTAACCCAAAATTAGGGTATATTACCTCCAGCCAATTACTAGGGTTGGCAATTTCACTTATGTCTCAGCACCTCTAAATCAACTCCAACTTTGACTATAAAGACCCAAACCAGTTCTAAAAGGACAATCTGTAAAGACAATGTGTAATTTAAAAACTCAAAAAGTATGTGAGACCTGGATGCATTGTATACTACCATGTGTGATTGGTCACTTCATAAACAAACAAAGGAACAAATAAAATGACCATAGCCCTTGCTTGAACTATAGACAGACAACCAGACAATTGTATATTTTTATTGGGACAAACACACATATAAGATAAAAAATAAAAAATTTAAAACTCAGACTGTGTGCTGCTTAATGTGCCACTATATGACCCTTGATACAGTTGCGCCTTTAAGGAGAAAACAATCTGTTAAAAATAAAATTAAAAAATTTGTTAACCATTTGAACAAATGCAAAAACTCTAGCAAATGTTTGTACACCAGAATGTAAATTAGACTGTTGTTTGCTCCCAGTCCACTACAATACATTCACAGAGAGGTGTGAAGGTTTGCTAAACAATAATGAGACATCCTCACCTATACATTTGCCTCACAATGGTAACTTTCCTATTCAGCTGGTAATGAATGCACCACCAGCTAACAGTTCAGGCATTTAAAAAACAAAAAAAAAAAAACAAAAGAATAAAACTCAATTTAGAATTTGGTCCACCTGACTGTACTGTTTTCAATTTTAGAGGCTTCCCCTAAAAAAAAAAAAAATACGACAATGTTGTTAAGGTTCCTCTATTCCTGCAAGGAAAGATAAAGTTTTTATGACAGGATCCTCTGTTACTTTTTCTGAAAAACAAAACTTATTTCATTAATAAACCACACAGAACCTACTCTATGAGAGGTTCACACAGGAAGACACCATGTCTCCTCCTTTAACACCAGTTACAGCTTTTTCACCTTCACATGATAATGGCAGCCATTTTTCTTGAGTTTCCTGTTTCTCATTTTGGGCCTGAACCACATGATATGGAACCCAGTGGGAATGCTTCCGGTGGCCATTTTGACCTTCTCTAAATCCCCACCTTGTGAAAGAATTTACTCTCTCTCTTGCTTTCATTTCTGGTCCATCCTGCTGTGGTTTTAGGTCCTTACATCTACTTTTTAATTGGAAAAAGAATCTAGAAATATGGCCTATTCTGTGACATGAAAAGCAAACTTTCAAATGCTTTTCTTTATATCCTGGGCAGAACTTTGCCATGTGACCCCATTGTCCACATGCAAAACATTTCACATTATTGTCTTTCCTCTGTTCCCTCAGAGAAAATGATCAATATTGGCTATATGCCCCAGACGAGCACACGAAAAGCATTTGACCGATTTGCATTTCATATAAGTTGCTGTATTCTGAACTGTGTTTTTGGCCCACTTTGGTGGAGAAATGGCCCGCCCCTCTATTTTGGCAATTTGCAACCCACTTTTTAAACCCTTTTCTTAAAATCAAAACCTCACCCTCTATGGGGGATGATTTGCCCAAGCCAAATGGCTTTTTTCTCTGCCATTCAGCCCTGTCCTGAAAGCTGCTCAAACTTCCATCTTCAAAATTTTTTGGCTCGCCATTACTAATTGGGTTTCTAACTGAAAAAAAAACACTTTTCTTACAACATTTTATTTTTTAAAAAAAATTTTTATCTGACACTCTAGCCCCCTCTTTTTTCTGCTCTGCAGGTTCCATACAACCCAAATCAAGGCTTCTACTTTTTTGTGTAAAATCCGTTTGTCTTTCATTTTTTTTCCATAATTCAGCTATGAAGCAACAAAAAAAAGTAAAGCACATTTTCTTCAGGGACTTTGAAAAACTTTTTTTGTGAAAAATACCAGATAAAAAAATTTTTAATTTGTAAACCATGATCATTACATCCCTCCCCCACATAGTTACAAGCTTATTCTATCCTTTACTTTAGAAATTTTTTTAAAGAAGCACTCCATTTTAAATTTTTTAACACAACCAAAAATACCCAAAAACAAATAACACATATCATACAACACAAACAAAAGCCCCCCCCCAAAAATTGCATTCAAACCCCCCCTTTTCCCTAGGGCCGCCATGTTTAAGAAATTCCCTGTGTCATAACATATATTTCATTTAATATCAAAAATAAAATGTATCCATCCCAAACATATACTGTAATATACAATCACCCTCTTACGGGGGTTAGATTCGAAAGGGTTAGGTGAAATAAAAAAAAAAAAGGACGAAAATGTGCGTAAAAAACTTATTGTAAGATTTGAAATTGATTTTGTTTTTAAAAGTATGGAGATTTACGGAACAAAAAAAAGGGAAACAAATGTTACAGAAACCTATAAACCAATTACCAAAATTTTACAAATCAACAAATCTATACCAAAAAAACAAGCCTATTACCATTGGGCCTCACCCACTACTTCATAACCCGTCCCTCCCCAAATTTTTCCCATCTGCTGGTTCTTCCGAAGGGGTCCTCCAAAAGGAAGTCCCCCCACAGTCCTGCAACCCTTTGGGTATTTAAGTCTTTTTTTTTCCCTCAATCTCAATTTTCCCACCATTAAAGGAAAAAAATCTCCTCCTTTATATTTCGGTAATAAACACTTCTATGTTTATTTGTCCATCCTATTAAACCTTTTCCCCCTGGGGGAAAAATTATACAGTAACACATGCAAATGAGGTATGGCAGTCCTAAAGAGGAAAATACACCACTAGTTAAACCAATCAGCTCTTTTTTTTTTGGGTTTTTTAAAATGTATTTCGAAATGTCCCCCTTTGATTTTGATTGGTTCAAAAATTTTAAGCTATAATGGGCCCTGTCGCTCCATTCTGATTGGGCCCGGGTAGCCAAACCCCCGCAGCCACCATCAGTCTTTTCTGCATTTTTAATGTATTTTGAAATGTCCCGCCTTTTATTCTGATTGGTCAATAGTTCTCCTGGGTTTTTAAAGGTTTACTGTCGCTCCTATTCTGATTTGGGCCGGGTTTTTGACGAACCCAAGAGAATACTTTCGAATTTAATTATGTATTTTCCCGGGAATTTTCCCAAAACCAATTCTTATATAAACCCCTTCTAGATTTTTGGAAAGTGATTTTTTTAAAATTATTTTTTATTTTTTAGGGTTTTACTCTTTTTTTGAGAATTTTTCCGCCCTTTTTAAAGGGAATTTTTTTTATTCAACTCCGCACAGGATCTTTAATGATTTCCTCGTTTTCCCCGCCTGTCTTGAAAGGGAAAACACTTTGGCGCAGTCCCTTCTGCCCTAATCTCGCACTGCGCCCCACACACTGGGGAGGGGCGGCGAAACTTTTCCCCGCATGTATGGCGCACCTCCTCGGGCGGGGGAAAATTTGGCGCCCCGCCGCACTGGGGCCATGTCCCCCACTGGGGCCCCACACACTTTCCCCAAGGGGGAATTTACATGGTATGTATGACGCACTACCCCCGGGAAAAAACCCTAGGGGCAAACCTTTTCACTGCCCCCTAAGTCCCCCCATTTCGCCCCAAAACTGGAGGCGCGGTTTGGGCTTTTACATTTGTATGTATGGGGCGCCCCCAGTGGCCGACATAAAAACAGGGGGCAAAATTTTTGGGGGGGGAGAAAAAAAACCCGCGGGAAAAGGGGCGCCCCCCACAAAGACGAATTCATACATTCGCCCTTAGTTGGGGAAAGTTGGTTTTTAATTAAACAAGAGGGATACATCCTAATGTTTTAGGAACTGTAGATCTATGACATTTTTTGTTTGTCATGCACGAAACCCAATTGTTTTAAATTTTAATTAAATTTTAAAAAAAAAATAAATTTTTTTTATTGTTTTTGGGATTAAAAGGAAATTTTTTTAAAAAAACAACAGTGACTTTTGATATGGGAGGTTACTTTGAGTATAACAGCTTGGTTTGGTCTCAAGTTAGGAAATGGTATTTGTTGGTATTGACATCACGACTATGCTTTGATATGAAAAGCCAAAATGTTTTGTCAGTCTTTTCATATTCTTAAGTGCAGGACAATTGTACTATAAAGTAAAAATATCCTGGCCCACATTTATCAAAATTGACATCATGCTAGCCAAGTTAAAGTTACTATAATCTATTGATATACATTGTGTCAAGTTTATAACTTCATATGCCTTCTTTGATAAATCTGTCAGAAAATCAATCTCTGCAATTTCCTTTTATACTGTATGAAATGTATGCCCTTAGTATCCAGGGAAATGTATCTGTTCAGCTAAACTTCTTTTATTTTGGAGTGCAAATAACAGAATAGATGGATGATTTTGGTACATTGAATGTATCCCCTTTATTGACTTACTACACTTAAAACTGGACTGTATTTACTGTGAATAAAAAGATAAAGTGTGGAGAAAAATGATATTGCCAACAATAGAGTCTGCCTGGAGACACACATGCAGTTTTTGATCCAGTCTGAGGTGTAGTTTTTTGAGCCAAAACAAGTGGACATAGAAAAAAGTCAAATTATTCTCTTAAATGTTCCATTTCTTTTGAGTCTACTCCTGACTTTAGTTCAAATAGTTGCAACAAAACCTGCACCAAAAACTTCTGTAAAATCTGCATGCAGAATTCCATGGATTTATATTGATCTTATTTGAGACAGTGAGAAAACTAAAATTATGGTGATTTGACATATAGGGCCTTGTATATTAAAACTGTCTAGCAGTAGGACTATCTTTATGGCCCACAGCAACCAGTCAGCACTCAGCTTCCATTTCATATAGTGCTCTGAAAACATAAAAGATGAGCTGTGATTGGTTGCTTTGGGCATACTGCTAGACGGTTTTCATACATAATTCCCATAGTGTTTTCATGGATAATCACTGATTTTTCCTGACTTTTGTTGCTTTTTAGCCAAAAAAAAGTTGTGGCCAGAACTTTTTTGTAAGTCAGTTGGGAGTTACACTACTCGGTCACATTATTATGCCCACTTCCTAGTTTTGTAGCTAGAACTTTTGCTGCCCAGAGCAGCAGAGGCATCTTAACAACATTATGGCCCCCAGGGTAGTGCAGTGCAGGGACCCTGCCCAAATACATGACATCACATGTCTCAAGCCACCCCTAAGCACACCCATGTTATCACACCACTTATGTCTGGACACCTGCAGTTTACAAGACTAATTGGCAGGGCAAGGAACCATAGACTCCATTCTCCACCATGGATTTTTTAAAACTGTTTGCACATCCTAAAAACAACCAAACACTTAAATAATCAAAGCTAACCAAGAAATCCAGGGTATGTTCCCTGTATTCCTGGGACAAACATACACCACTTGGGCCCTATACTGCTGGGGTCCCTGGCCAACTGCATAGTGTGCTCAGTGGAAAAGATAGCCCTGCAGAGCAGTCACTAAGTTTTCCACCCCAGTTTACAGACCCCACCCCTACTTCTCACTTCTCATGCCACGCCTCTTTTTACAGGTCCCTCCTCAAACTCATAAATCATAACTGTCACTTTAAAAGAAATCATGTTTTTATAATTATGTTCTAAGAGTCAAAACTTTTTTACCTTTCTGTCCATGGAGCTGTATGAGTATTTTCTATTTTCAGGATAAGTTTATGACTAAAAAGCATCCCTGGCATAGAATCCCACCAGCACACATACAATATCTGCTCCCCCACCAGCACAGATACTATATTAAACTCCAAGTTTTCCCTTTTCACATACCTCGCCACTTTGTAAAATAAACAGCACTATAAGCACAAGTAAGAAAGTAAAAGGGAAACCCCCTAATTAGAATGGGCAATTTTCTCAAAATTCGATTGGGGGGTTTCACGTCGCAAATTTTCCAAAAAATCTTTTTTCCCGAATACTTCGACACGAACGCGTTGAAAAGCACTATTTCCGGGCTGCACAAACCTGCAGGGTGCCGTAAAACGTTGTGCCCATGCTTAATATAAAGGGGGAGCTTGTTGGTCTTCATACAATTTTTTTTTTAGTATGACACCAGATACTCCCGCCCGCTTTGGAATCGCTTCACTCAAAAATTCCCGGGCTTTTAAGAGGGCAAAACTGCCCAAAAAAAACGAAGCGGGAAGTAGCCTAAAAAGTCATGCCAGCGAAAGCTGGAAAAAACAACAAAGAGCTAGTGGCAACATTATAACAGATGTGGAGGTGACGGGGCAGCCAAGCAGCATGGGGGTCAGGCAGTGGCACAATGACTTTCAAAGGGGGGCAAAAACGGGGAACCACAGAGTGGCACAATGACTGAGAGCGAGGTCCGGGCGGCACATTATGATCGGGCGTGGCCCCAATGACATTCGGGGAGGGGGCAAAACGGGAGAACCACAAAAATGGCCCACAATACCGAGAGGGGGAGGTCACCGGCAGCACATGGGGGTCGGCAGTGGCAAATGCATTCTGGAGGGGGGAAAAACTATTGGGCCACAGAGTGGCAAAATCACACATTGTGGAGGTCAAACACCCAAGCAGCAGAGGTCAGGCAGGGGCACAATGACATTCTGGGGGGTCAAAACAGTATTACCACAAGTGGCAAAATCATCAGGTGGGGGTCACGCAGCGCAGTAAAAGGGGTCAGGAAGTGGCACGTTTACATTTGGAGGGGCAAAACAGAGGAAGCCACAAGTGGCACAAGATGAGAGCGGAGTCACGGCGGGAGCAGCAAGAGGCAGGGATGGCCAAAGACACAGTGTGGAGGACATGGGGAGCAGCCACAGCACAGCTGAGGTCAGACAGGGCACAATGACACAGTGTGGGGTCACGGGAACAGCAACCCGCAGCAGCACTGATCATAGGTGGCAAATGAAAGATGTTTTTAGTGGGTGGGAATACCATCCCCCGGGGAAAGATGGTGGTAGGGGATGGAGAAACGGCACAGATTGTGGGATCAGGGGCGGTGGCGGCAAAAAAAAATGGCTAGGCAGGGT
>JAODAL010022720.1:0-64137 GCA_025379985.1 Phyllomedusa bahiana
ACCACAAAAACAACTTGTGCCCAGGTCACAGCCTCTCAGCTCGAACACTATCAAAAAAAATAAAAGTCCCTAACCTACCAAAACAATAGTCCCGTTCACCGCTGTCACAGTAAATTACCTACTGTGAGGGCTGAAACCCTCCCTGTATTAAACCAACCTCCAGAAGTTCCCCTATTGGATTTAGCTTCTAAATCCGGACTCACGCAGACTGCTAATCAGACCTGAGCCTTGTCCTGTCTAGTAACACAGAGGAAAGAGAGTCTCACTATCTTCTCAAGACTACCGAGGGCTATATTTAGCAATTGCTACACGAACCATACCGGGGGGGAACAGGCTCAGTGACTTCAAAATGACTCAGCCGTTTAACCAGCCGTCACTTTCACAATGGTTCGGACGTGGACATGTACAGATCCTTTTACTATGACAGTCACTTTATTATGACCACCCACAGATCAGACCGGGACAACAAATTACTAACCAGACAACATCAAAATGGCCAATGGCAGCAGAATACATAAAATATGTATCAACTTACCGTGACTCGTGAGGCTGCAGTCCTCGATTTGATGCTGCCGGGTTTTCACTCACAGTCCGTTCGTCGGGTCTGCGGGGGTTGGGATCTGCCCTTAGTCACGTCCCATCTGCAAGGTGCCAAAGATTGTCAAGGTCATAAAACGGAAAAATTGGATCTCCTGTTCCCACTCCGGTACTCCAAATCAGTGTTAAGTGCTTTCGGCCGGCCCCAATGAAAGAAAAGTCAGACGCGTTTGTTCTGGTCCAATCTTATCCATGCACTCCTCTCTTTATTCAGGGCGGTAAAAATTTTTTTTATAGAGTAAAAAAAAGGGGGAGTGGGGCGCATCCCGCAGTGGGACAGTCCATAGGAGGGGTTGAGCATAAAGTTCTCTATTGGTTCAAAGTAGTTGCCAGGCAGAATGAAATTTCTGGTTTGTATCAGTCAGTGCTTCTTGGGACATGAAAGTCAAAAACTCAGTCGCTTGTTGGCAGGATATATCCCATGGAATCGCGGCCACTTGAATCCCTCAATTCTGCACAATCATCGTCCTCAAATGGATATCTGTATGGTCTTATAAGGAGGAAAGCTTGGTATTTTCTTACAAACAAACTTTAGCTTATTGAAACACACATGTACACATATTAGCATTAACCCTCACACCTCTATGGTACAAAGCCTATTGCTTATGTTTGCATTGGTATGCGAAAGTGAAATTTGTCTTCACTTGTGAGCTTACTAGTCAGTGTAAGGTACAACACAATGCACGGCCTCTACTTGCTGGTTTATTAAGATGCTATCTGCATCACTTTGCAGACATTATATGTGTTGAGCTTTGAAATCGATTGCTAAAATACACAATGTGCAGCAATATACTCAATGAAAGGCAGACTGATGAGTTAAGCTCATTAATCTTATCTTTTGTGAGGCTTGTTGGTGACTGAAACATCTAAGAGACCGGAAATGCCTCTCATAACTGTGGATTGTGATGGTGTAGAGCCCAAGAATGATTAGTAGTCACATCTCTGTGATCAACTAATGGCACATTTAATGACTCTAAAAGGGAATACAGTGACTTTTAGAGGCACCATGCATTGTCATATGAGGTGACTACAGTAATAGAAACCTACAGTTTGCCACGATACAGGTATACTAATACATATATATATATATATATATATATATATTATATAATATATATATTATATTTTATTTAAATATTTATATAATATTATATTATATTTTATATATATGTATATAATATATATATATATATATAAATATATATAAAATATATTTATAATAATATATTTAAATATTAAAAAATATATATAATATATATAACGTTATAGTGTGTAAAATGCTGTTTGGGGTTTTCAGGGTAAACATTTGGAGGGAGCGTATTTGGCTTTTGGAACGCAGTTTTTTGGGGGGTTTTGTATGTCGCATTTACAAACCCCAAAATGTACCAGAACAGGTAAAAAACCCCCCCAAAAAGTCCCCCCCATTTTTGATTCAACACTCCTAATTCACATTTGTGATTTACCACAGGCGAGTCAAAATGTTTTCCATTTTACCGCCTAACTCTAAAAAAAATATGTCTAACACATGTGGGGTCAATATACTCATTGCACCCCTGGATATATTTCTTAAAGGGTATAGTTTCCAATATGGGGTCTTTTTAGGGGAGTTATTAAGTTTTAGCACCTCAGGGTGTCTGAAAACCTGGAATGGCTACTAAATAAAATCGTATTGAAAATGAGACCCCAAAGTCCAGTAGATGCTTCTTCTATTCTGAGGCTTGTGGTTGAGCCAAATAGCGCAACAGGGCCACATATATCTATAAAAACGGCAGAATCTGGGGAATAGATGTTGAGTTGCGTTTACCTGGTCATATCTACCGTGTTTCAGTGCGTAATGGATAATATTGAAAATCTGCAAAAAAAGTTAAATTTTGACATTTCACCTTCATTTTGCTTTAATTTCTGTGAAATACCTAATGGGTTAACGGACTTCCTAAACACGGTTTTAAGTATTGTGTATTGTGTTTCTTAGATGGAGTCATTTATGGGGATATCTAACAGGCCCTGTAAAGTCAGGTCAGAACTGGACTGGTTCCTAAAAATAATCTACGTTGCAATTTTCTTGAAATTGTGAAAAATTGCTACTAAATTTCAAAGCCCCCTAATATTGTAAAAAAAAATATATATATATGCATATGGTAGATGCTAGTTATAAACTATTTTGTGTGGAACAATTTTCTGTCTTACACTCACAAATTTCTGAATTTTGAAAATGGCAAATTTTTCCAAATGTTGGCGATATTTTGATATTTTTCACAAATAGACAAGGGTTATATATATACAAAAATTTCTTACTAAATTAAAGCACAATGTGTCATAAGAAAACTATCTCTGAATCACATGGATAGGTAAAAGTATCAAAAAGTTATTCTCACATAAAGTGACACATGTCAGATTTAAAAAACAGGGCTCTGTCAGGGAGGTCAAAACTGGCTGCAGTAGTAAGGGGTTAAAATTATATGGTGTTAAAGGAACATGCAGGCTACAGCTACTATTATTATATAGCACTGTAATTACTGCTGGTCACTAAATATTGAAAATTAATGTCAGGTGGTTTATATTGGGATAGAGGGAGAGAAGTTGAGCTTTGTGATATATAGTGTTATACGATAGAGGAGAGGAGCTAAGCTCTGTGATATATAAGGTTATATGATGGAGGAGAGGAGATAAGCTCTGTGATATATAGGGTTATATGGAAAAATTGGTACTGAAAAATATAAAACACAATAGACGCCAAGGAGCACTCCTAGTGCAGACAACGTAAAAAATTTTTTTTAGGGTGAGTATATAAGTGAGACTCTCACCTTACAGTAGTTGTGTTGAGGCATATAGTAAGCAGCTGGTCCTGACTCCTCAAATCTTGGAAGCGGTACCTCGAGTTCTCCATGTCAGAATATGCAATTAAATTTACTTTTGTGTGGCAAAAGGAAATTTAAGGAGATAGGTCTAGTGCTTTTGATAATAGTAGTAATGGCAGTGTCGAATAAAATAAGGGATATAATCCCAAATAGAATTTATCTTTTTATTAATTAAATAAAGTATAACCACTGATTAAACTATAAAATAAGTCAGACTTTTTGAATAAGTCTGTAAAAAGAGGAGACAGATGCAACGCGTTTCGCCGATACACGTGCTCAGCTTCATCAGGCAGTATGTGGCTGCTGCATGGAAGTCCATGCTTTATATAGCACTGAGTTAAAGGGGTTTTGCCACAAAGTAAAATTGACGTGGGAAGCTTGCCAATATAAATAATAAACATTTTCACCATTCATCCTTATTAAAAATTCTGCACCATTTTTGCTTTAGCTGCCCTTTTAGTGAGCCATTGTTTACAGCTCGTCTCCAGGGGATATGACCAGGGCTGCGAGCTCCTCAGTCCTGGTCGCACATGCCCAGACATAACCTCTCCTCTCAGACAGCTCCTGAGCGTTCAACCCCCAGGTTTTGTCATTCTACTCCTGTCCCCTATACTCCTTATTAATTAGTGAAACAGTGCAAATAAATTAAGAAAGGAACCTCAATCAGGTCTGTGTATTGATAAAGAGAAAAAAAATCCATGGGTTTGGTTCCTGCAGGGATTTGAACCTAGGACCCTTGTGTTGGGAGGTAAAAAGCATTACCTCTAGGCTACAGTGTAGCTACTTGTACCTCTGTAAATAAATAGACCTTTCTTTGATTAGAGAGAGGACACGCCTGGTGATGTCATCCTGCTGGGTCACATGATATGTAATTCAAACAAATCACACACGTCCCTTTCTGAGCACACAGAGCTGGAGAGCTGGATGCAGGAGCTATGAAATGAGATTGTGGCAAAACCCCTTTAAATAAAGTTTCCATTTCCTGTTTTTGTTGAAACTTTATTTAACTCAGTGCTATATAAAGCATGGACTTCCATCCAGCAGCCTCATACTGCCTGATGAAGCCGAGCACGTGTATCGGCGAAACGCGTTGCATCTGTCTCCTCTTTTAACAGACTTATTCAAAAGGTCTGACTTATTTTATAGTTTAATCAGTGGTTATACTCTATTTGGGATTATATCCCTTATTTTATTCGGCACTGCCATTACTACTATTATTGAAAGCACTAGACCCTTGCTATCTCCTTAAATTTTATTTTGCCATACAAAAGTAAATTTGAATTGCATATAGGGTTATATGATAGAGGGATAGAAGCTGAGCTCTGTGATATATAGGGTTATATGATAGAGGAGAGGGGCTGAGTCTGATATATAGGGTTATATGATAGAGGAGAGAAGCTAAGCTGTAAT
Source organism: Phyllomedusa bahiana (assembly GCA_025379985.1). NCBI lineage: Eukaryota > Metazoa > Chordata > Amphibia > Anura > Hylidae > Phyllomedusa > Phyllomedusa bahiana. The sequence continues at coordinate 4,866 of JAODAL010022720.1, forward strand.
ATATAGGGTTATATGACAGAGGGAGAGTAGCTGAGTCTGATATATAGGGTTATATGATAGAGGAGAGAAGCTGAGCTCTGTGATATATAGTGTTATATGATAGAGAGAAGCTGAGCTCTGTGATAATAGGGTTATATGATAGAAGAGAGAAGCTGAGCTCTGTGATATATAGGGTTATATGATAGAGGGAGAGATGCTGAGCTCTGTGATACATAGGGTTATATGATAGAGGAGAGATGCGGATCACTGTGATATATAGGGTTATATGATAGAGGAGAGAAGCTGGATCCTGTGATATTATAGGGTTTATGATAGAGGAGAGAAGCTGAGTTATGTGATATATAGGGTTATATGATAGAGGAGAGAAGCGGATCACTGTGATATATAGGATTATATGATAGAGGAGAGAAGCTGAGCTCTGTAATATATAGGGTTATATGATAGAGGAGAGGAGCTGAGCTCTGTGATATATAGGGTTATATGATAGAGGAGAGAAGCTGAGCTCTATGATATATAGGGTTATATGATAGAGGAGAGAAGCTGAGCTCTGTGATATATAGGGTTATATGATAGAGGGAGAGATGCTGAGCTCTGTGATATAAAGGGTTATATGATAGAGGAGAGGAGCTGAGTCTGATATGTAGGGTTATATGTTAGAGGAGAGAAGCTAAGCTCTGTGATATATAGAGTTATATGATAGAGGAGAGAAGCTGAGCTCTGTGATATATAAGGTTATATGATAGAGGAGAGAAGCTGAGCTCTGTGATATATAGGGTTATATGATAGAGGAGAGAGGCTAAGCTCTGTGATATATAGGGTTATAAGACAGGGGGAGGAGCTGAGCTCTGTGATATATAGGGTTATATGTTAGAGGAGAGAAGTTAAGCTCTGTGATATATAGGGTTATATGATAGAGAAGCTGAGTTCTGTGATATATAGGGTTATATGTTAGAGGAGAGAAGCTAAGCTCTGTGATATATAGGGTTATATGATAGAGGAGAGGCTGAGCTCTATGATATGTAGGGTTATATAAATATGTGAGGAAAGGGTTAAAATATTCTTTTTAGAAAATAATTTGTGATTTTTAAATGGCGCTAATACTTATAGTGAGGGTATATTTAATTATTATAATATTAAACTGGTTTTGATCTTTTGAATACAAAAAAGTGGTTGCCACTGGTATGAGAGATAAATATTTATTAGCAGGACCACTAGAATCACAATAAGCTGTTATCGGCAGTATAATTGTAGAACGGATGCACAAATAGATAAGACTCTAATGTAAAAAAAAAACTCATATGAAAAAGTTTATCAAAAAGTATGGCTAAGAGTTAAAAATTAGAACAAATATATGGGACTCATAAATTCATCTATATAAATACATCTATAATAAAAAATGCTAGGCACAAATATGTTGTCTTGGAATTGTAGCCTGTATTTGTAACCTGTATTTACAAGGCATTATGGGAAAGGGGCTGAGAAGCCCACAGCGCCCTCTGTTGGATGTAACAAATCCTCAATTTTCTTTTGACCCACCGAGTCTTGAGAAAGCAAAAAGGATTTTAGCCAAGCCAGTATCTCTCTCATCTTGGGTTTTTTAAGGAAAAGGCTTAAGGAGATACAGTGAATTTAAATTTACCTCCTGGCTATTTCAGTTCCCTCAGTAACGACCTGTAAACATCTTCCCCCTGCTGTTTGTTCTATGTGATAGCAGTGAGTGTGTCATCAACGGGTCACGGCAGCCTCTGTGCTGCTGGGCAGTAAAAAGCTTGATTTTTTAAGTAAAAGCACTAATTAGGGCTTTTGTTTAAGGGATCAGAAAAAAAAGTCCTGCTAGCAGTTTTGAGAAAGCTTCTGAGCTAAAACTGAACTAATTAGCAACTTAAAACACAGAGTTGAATCAGCAGGAGCTGGGATGCAAATTAGAGTCCCGTCTGAACCAGGAAGTGACAGAGTATTTCATTCATGCATCCTATGAAACTCTGTAGGGAGACAACTCCTTTAAGGAGAGATCTTCCCTTCCTAATCTGTATTTATAATTTTAGCAAAAACAGGGGGAGGGAGGAAATAGACTTAAAATGAGGCCACAGGCGCCCCCAATATTGGGGTAGCCTCTTGGGCTGAAAAACAGGACATTTCTAAATCTTATAATGGTGTTTATAAAAGACAAAAAGTGGTAAGATCAAACACTTGTTGCTGTTAAGAAGTGGTGTGTTTTAAAAATATTTCTAAAGAAATTTTTAATCCATAAATTATTGGGCTCAATTTAGGCCATGAGGAGATAAATTCCAAAGTGTTTGGAATCTATTGGTTATATTTTCTCCAATCTATTCAATGGCACAAACTTTATAACAAAAAATATACCCATCATATTCATCCTTTATGTGACGGGACAAACTATGCTTCAAAAAGCCTTTTGTAATATTATATCGGCGCCATTTAAAATCACAAATTCTTTTCTAAAAATAATATTTTAACCCTTTCCTCATATACTTATGTTGTCCAGTGAAGCCATTATGCAGCTTGCTAACTGATTAGATTTAAAGTGGCAGTGCTTCAGAAGAATCATTCTTATGCTACCATCGTGAGTTGTGCCGTAAGTACAACTCCATCAGGTGAGCAAACACCCTCACTTTTTTCTCAGTATTTAAATTGTGCTGCACTAGGCTTGCACTCCAGCATTTTGTCCCCTTTTATTTCTACAGCATCTTCCTCATTTGGTATTTGTTTCCCAATTATATCTAAAGTTTTCTATACACTTCAAAGGATAAACTATGGACTATTTCAATAAGCGACATGACTATAGAGACCAACTCATCAAAAAATTACTTACTGGTACTCATTTTAGAGCAACAGAACAGAATACAGCAGAAGAAGTTGAACAGACAGTCTTCTCTGAGGAAGGTTCGAAAAATATATGACATTGCTATATCTCTTGAGAGACAATTATTCATAGAAACAAATCAAAGTATAGATTTGAATTTCCTTACTCTCTGTATACAAGAGAAGATAATACCAAAAGGCCAAAAAATTATTAAATCTTCTTCATATAGAGCCACAGACATAACATTTGAAAAATCTTGGAAGAATAATGTTCCATTAAAGAGGACCTATCGCCTCCAGGGAAACCTTATGAAGTAACAGGAGACTTGGATAGAAACACTTTCTCAAATGTGTTACATTAAGAAAATCAGAGCATTTCACCTGTAATTCAGTTTTTAAATAAAGCGCTGGCCTTTTAAGACAGCTCTGAAGTCGGGCCAAGTCCGCACCTGACAGCTTGATGGATCACTATGTTGACAGTTGTGTCAAAGTAATGCTTCTGAGATGGGTGAGTCCATTGTGAAAGGGGGCGCCAGGAAGTCTACATCATGAGCACAATGATAAAATCTGGGCTGCTATGTCTATGCTGGATAAAACACTAGCAGCAGTGTAATGTAGATGACTGTAAACCCTGTCACACTATGTCAGTGTCTTGTGCCTGCTGTACTGTATGTAATGAGAGACTAAGATTACCCTGTACAAGCAGCTATGTCCTCTGCTCCTCCTACACAGTTGGTATTTCTCAACAGCATTAATCCTGCTTCATAAAGAGATCTGTCTATGAAAGTGAAAGTAAAATCTGTCACCCTGTAATACTGAGGGGAGCCTTCTAATTTGTTAATGACATGTAATGGAAAAAAAGTCTTATAATTTCATTTAGTATTATATTTTGTGTGATTGTTTGGAGATGATAGGTACTCTTTAAGCTAATGACATTATTAGTTCAAAAATGTACAGAAATTGCATTAAGGCCTCTGAAACTATTGCTAATTTACATATGTCAGGAAAACCCCCCACCGGCCCACTCGAGGGTCGACGACCTGACTTGGGGTGTTTCTTGCCAAAGGTCAGCCAGATACTGTTTCACAGTTAATCCCTGTGCACACGGGCACAGGAAGACCCAGGGAGTGCGAGAGGACACTCTACTCGCCCACAACCCTGAACGGCTGGGAGTGATCCGTTTACCCACACTAGTTAAAGGGAGCTCTGTCAGCCCACATAAACTGCTACCAGCTCCTCGTTTGGTTATAAGACTGGTCCATTACCATCTTACAACAAGGCCAGGAACCAGCCTTGGAGTAGCTATATTTTAAAGACCGAGAATAAGGCGGGTAAATTCACTTATCAAGACAGACTAGCTCAGATTAAGGTTTAATCTGAGTTTAAAGTTTATAGATTCAATTAGCCTTAGACAGATAATAGGTATAGAGAGATAATATTATACAGATATTGGTCAGAGGTGCAAATATAAGTATGGTTACAATCAAAGGTAGTAAGATGTGTCCAGTTACCTGAGGTTGGCTTGGTTCTGGGCCCACATGGGGGGGCTAATGTGGCCCTGCTTCTGTGTGGGTGCTTCTGGAATGCGGATGTCAGGTACCCCCCACCTGAAAGCAACACCTGTGCAAGCCTATAGATCGAAAATGAAAATTTGGAAAAGGGCTTGTCAATTAAAAAAATCCAAATCACAAAAAAGACCAAAAAGATCTCCCAAACTAAATGCTTCCACAAACAGCCCACATATATCCTCTGAGAACCATACAGGAATCATAAAAATATTTAATTTATCAAAAAATGTCTTAGATCAAAATGAAACTAGAGTTTAGGAAAAAAAAACATTGAGTTTTTGTCCACAAAATAATTTAAGTCACTTTACAGCATATAGGGATTTACAAAAATATGTTAGGAGACTGATCTTAAATCTTCATTTTGCTATACAAAAAAGAAAGCAATAGAAAATACCAATATGGAACTTCATGATTCCTCTTAAAGTTCCTTTCAAAATCCAAATAAATAAGATAAAGCTATCAAATCCAATCTATTTTTTTCCCCATATGTTCACAAGGGCACTATGTTGCTACTTTCTAAGATTTAATATTAGCTGATCTACGAAAATTATAAAAAAAAAAACTTCTACCCATACCAATTTAACACAAAAAATAGCTATAAAAACACTAACAAATAACCATGATAAAGTCATTCGTAATACTGTTAAAGGCGGAGGAATAGTGATCCAAGACTATGTGGATTTTAACCTTGAAGACCATAATATGTTGAGTAACCAATTCTACTATAACATAGTAGATAAGAGTGTACATATGACTCTAATAGAAAACTACAAATTGTTTTTTAGTTGAAGATTTATTATAAATAGCAATTGAAATACACGTTTCGTGTGTAGACCACACTTCTGTATGGAACTGAGGAAGTGTGATCTACACACGAAACGCGTATTTCAATTGCTATTTATAATAAATCTTCAACAAAAAAGATGTCCAGCGCGGTCATTACAGTCCATTTAAAGAAGTTTTTTTTCTGGGCAGACTGGAGAAACTCTTCACACATTCTGGATTGTTATCACCTTGACCCCGTACATCAGGCATGCGGAGCAAAACGGACAGACGGCTGCGGACGACCATGATTCTTCGGTTCCAAAAATTTGGATGCAATATTTAGTGCACAACACTAGAAGGTTAGTACTTAAAATTAGTACAAGTGGTTCTTATTCAAAAGTTGCAATATTGCGCTAGGGAGTGCTGTCTTGTTTTTGTTTTTTCTCTTGTAAAGAAATTGTAGTTAGCAATACGTTTTCTTCATTTATTACTAAAGAATCATATCTTACCTCTTCTTCCAATTTTGTGATTTATTTAATACAATGTTCCTGTGAAAAGCAATATGTCGGTCGAACTACCACCAAGTTATCAACAAGATTAAATGTTCATCGACGTAATACTAAAAAAAGGCTTTTGAAGCATAGTTTGTCTTGTCATATAAAGGATGAACATGGGGATATTTCTTGTTATAATGTTTGTCCCATCGAACAGATTGGAGAAAATATAACCAATGGATTCCAAAAACTTCTGAATCGAGAAATTTATTGGATCTTCCGACATCATACATTATCTCCTCATGGCCTAAATAAAGCCCAGGAATTTATGGATTAAAAATGCTTTTTAAAAATATTTTTAAAACACACCACTTTCTAACAGTGGTTGACCTTAGCACTTGTTTTTTTTTTTTTTATAAACACCATTATAAGATTTAGAAATGTGCTGTGTTTTTAGCCCAGGAGGCTTCCATGATATCGGGGGTGCCTGAGCCTTCAGTCTATTCCCCCTCCCCCTTTTTATTTTTTTATTTTTAAATTTATTGCTAAAATTATAATACAGATCATAAATACAGGCGACATTTATGTTTATTCTAATATTGAACTATTAGCAATACATAGTTACATAATTAGTACGGTTGAAAAAAAACCTGTGTCCATCAAGTTCGACCAGGGTGGGGAAAATGTGGGTGAAGTGAGGGAAACAAATATTACAAGCCCAGCCTCCCCTCTGGGGAATGACCTGGAACCCATAAGGCAAGAACCAATCTGCTCCAGGGAATACCCCATTCTGGACCCCATAGCTGCCACCAGACAGGATCCAGAATTTTAGATATTAATATTAATATTCTTTAGTTCCAGGTAGGTATCTAAGCCTTTCTTGAAACTCGCAACTGTTCCTGCTGTGACCAGATCCTCAAGCAGCTATTTGACAGATTTACACATACTTTTTGATAAACTTTTTAATATAAGAGTTTTTTGCATTAGAGACTTATCTATTTATATATCCATTATTGCTTGATATCCCCACTTCTGTGTTATGTATTTATCTAGGATGGACACATTTTAATGAAAGAGTTATTCCCCACAATTGCAGTCATGCACACAACAAGGAACTAATAGTGCTTGAATTTCAGGTGTTTTTCTTTACTAACAGAGATCTTCTGTTATGACTCCGAGTGCATGGATGAAGATGAGTACATTCAAGCCTCCCACTAGTAGTGAATCTGTGATGTATGTATACAAGTAGGGCCACATGTATGAAAACTGTCTAGGTCTAAAATCCACTTTGTTGCACCCCTTTCATATTTCCAAAGCACTATATGAAATGAAAGGGGCACTCTGATTGGTTGCTATGGGCAGCAAAGTGAGTTTTAGACCTAGACAGTTTTCATGCATGTGGCCCTTAATTTCTCATGTTAGTTTAGAATAGCATCTTACAGATTGTTCTAATAATTATACTGCAGATAACAACTTGTTGTGATATATGTATGTTAGAGGTTTCATGATGTTTACACTCAGAATAAGATTGTTGTTTTTTTTTATTTTTTTATTAATCCTTTATTAATTAACCCCTTACCGCCGGAGCCAGTTTTGGCCTCTCTGACAGAGCCCAATTTTTGAAATCTGACATGTGTCACTTTATGTGAAAATAACTTTTTGACACTTTTACCTATCCATGTGATTCAGAGATTGTTGTCTCGTGACACATTTTGCTTTAATATATTTAAGATATTTAAGAAATTTTGGTCCAAAAAGTCCTTGTTTATTTGTGAAAAATATCAAAGTATCATGAAAAATTAGAAAAATCAAACTTCTAAAATTTCTGCGTGTATGACAGTTATTCAACTCAAAATAGCTTATAACTAGCATCTACTATATGTTGAATGTAGATTGGCATCATTTTTAAATGTCTTTTTTTATGATATTAGGAGATATTAGGCTTAGAAATTTAGTAGTAGTCTTCACATGTTCAAGTAAATTTGCAATATTAATTTTTTTTTTTTAGGGACCAGTCCAGTTCTGATGTGACTTTGATTGGTCTGTATGTTAGATACTCCCACAAATGACTTCATCTAAGAAACTACACCCATTAAAGTATTCAAAACAGCATTTAGGAAGTTTGTTAACCCTAAGGCCGTGTTCACACGGCTTATTTCGCCGCGGATTGCCGCCGTACTGCGCGCCGGATTTGCGCTGCAGTACGGTGCCAATCCGTCGCAGTAAGTACGGTAATCCACTGTTCTCATAGAGAACAGTGGATTCCGTCGCTCCTCCGTGCTCGGCGAACCCACCGGGCGGGGAGAAAGTGACATGCACATTATCCAGGTGCAATACGCGCCGTGGATAATGGAAGTCTATGGGGCCTGCGGGCGCGCCCCCGCCCCCCCGCCCCTTATTCAAGCCGGAATTGCGAGCGCAATCCGTCTCGCAATTCCGGCTTGGATAAGCCGTCTGAACGAGACCTTAAGGTGTTTCACAGGAATTAAAGCAAAGTGGAGGTGAAATTTCAAAATTCCACTTTTTTTGCAGATTTTCAATTTTTATCCATTATTCACAGGAACACAGTATATGTGATCAGGGAAATGCAATTTAATATTGATTCCCCAGATTCTGCCTGTTTTCAGAGATATCCCATGTGTGGCCATAGTGCGCACTTTGGCTCACACACAAGCCTCAGAGTAGTAGGAGAATCTACTGGACTCTAGGGTCTCATTTTCATGACGACTTTACTTAGGCGCCATTTCCGGTTTGCTGACACCCTAAGGTGCTAAAAATTAATAAACACCACTAAAAAGACCCCATATTGGATGCAGTGAGTATATCGATCCCACAGGTGTATCACAAATTTTTTTAGTGTTAGGCTGTGAAAATTAAGATTACTTTTTTCAAACAATGTTTAATTTTTACAAATAGTCCAAATTTTGTTACGCAATTTCTTCCAAGTTTGGCAATACCCTATATATGGGTGTAAACTGCTGTTTGGGTGTATGGCAGGGCGTACAAAGGAGGGAGCGCTATTTGGCTTTTGAAATGCCGATTTTGGTGGGTGTCATGTCGCATTTGCAAAGTCTCCGAAGTACCAGAACATGTGCAGCCTTCCAGAAGTTACACCATTTTGGATTATCATGGGTCTCCTCTATTGAGCATTTTGGGTGCACAGGTGTTCCATATTTATTTTTAGTATTGGGCCATGAAAATGGGGGGGAGGGGCGAGGTTCCGTCAATGGTTTTTGGGTTTTAATTATACAGTGTTCGCTGTGCAATGTAAATGACTGGATAAATTTACTATGCAGGTCAGTACAATTGTAATGATATAAATTTTATATAGTTTTTTTATGATTTATTACTTTTACACAATAGAAATGTCTATAAAAAATTGCGTTTTTTATGTTGTCCTATTCTGACAGCCATAACTTTTTTACTTTTCTGTATATGGAGCTGATTATGGGCTTGTTTTTTGTGGGATGGTTTAACGTTTTTATTGGTACCATTAAGGGGTGCATATGATGCTTTGATCACTTTTTATTATGGTTTTTGTAAGGCATTTTGATAGTGTTTTTATTTTTATTTTTTACAGCGGTCACCATGTGGTATAAATGAAATCCTATCTTTACTCAGCAGGTGAATAGGATTACAGTGATACCCAATTTGTGTTTTTTATGTTTTTCTGCTTTAACGCAATAAAAACACTTTTATTCAAAAAGGAAAAAAGTTTTTGTATCGCCATAGTCTGAGAGTAATAACTTTTTTACTTTTCTGTGTACGGAGCTGTATATCAGCTTGTTTTTTGCAGGATAAGTTGATGTTTTTATTGGTATTATTTCTGGGGGGACAAGGCTTTTTGATCGCTTTTAAATCGTTTTCTGGAAGGTATGGTGAAGAAAACACTGCAATCCTAGTAGTGTTTTATTTTTATTTTTAACGCGCGCACTGTGCAGTATCTATTACAAGTTAGTTTTACTCCCTGTGTTGAGACGATTATGGTGATACTCAGTTTATATAGTTTTCTTTATGTGAAAGCACTTTTTTAAAAAAAAAAAATTTTATTGTTTAAATCAATATTTATGCATCGCTATCTTCTAATAGCCATAACTTTTTTATCTTTCTGTATACAGAGATGTGTAAGGTTTTTTTTTTTTTTTGCGGAATGAACTGTCATTTTTATTTGAACCACTTAGGTGTTTATATAACTTTTTGATCACTTTTTATTCCATTTTGTGTGCTGCGGGATGAACAAAAATTGCAATTATGTGACAGGTTTTTTTTTCACGCCGTTCACCGTATGAGTTAATTAATGTAACATATTTATAGGGAAGGTTGTTATGCACCAGGCGATACCAAATATGTGTACTTTGTTTATTCTTTATCTTTTTTGGGGCGCTTGTAAAGGAGAAAAGGGCGGTGTACGTGTTTTTATTTTAAATTTCATATTTGTGTTTCACTTTTTCCTTTTTTTTTTTCCTTTTTCACATTTCTTTCACTTTTCCCCAAAGGGGATTTATATCAGCGATCTTCAGATCACTGTTACAAGGCAGACCAGTATAGATTAGAACTGTTCTATACTAGTCTCCATGGTGACTGTCAATCACCATGCCCACAATGCATTGCAGGCATGGCGACGTCACCGGGTGAGTGAAACAGTAGCAGCGCAGAGCGCCGATACTGTGCCGATGGCAGGCAGGAGGAACTCACCCCTCGATAGCGAGGGGTTAGCCACCTGCGACCAGCACTCTCTCCTGCCGTGGGTGTTGCGGCTTGAGGCCAGCGATAATTTACCGTTGGTCCCTTGGTACATTCGTGGGGGGCTCGCGTGTATGCCCGCACGATCGCCAGGACGTACCCAAACGTCCATTTGTGGGAACGCACTTCCCACTAGGACATATGGGTACGCCTTATGTTGGGAAGGGGTTAATTACTCCTAATTACAGATTGGGCGGCCTTCATTCTCCGCCCACTGTTATATGTGCTTGTGTAATGTGAACAGCTACCATTGCGTGATGAAGCCAGCCATGAGTCCCGGTGAAACACATAGCATTTCCCTTTGTTTTATATGCTTCAGAGCAATGTTTTATCGTAAATAGTGGTTCTGCTAATAAATATTTATCTCTCATACCAGTGGCAACCACTTTTTTGTATTCAAAAGATCAAAACTAGTTTAATATAGTTTAATATAATAATTAAATATACCCTCACTATAGAAGCATTAGAGCCATTTAAAATCACAAATTATTTTCTAAAAAGAATATTTAAGACGGCAGTGCTTCAGTGGGATCATTATTATGCTACAATAGCGAGTTGTACCACCAAGTAGTATCAGGTGAGCAAACACTCACTTTTTTTTTTTCAATATTTAAATTGTGCCACGCTACGTTTGCGCTCCAGCATTTTGTCCCCTTTTATTTTACCCCCACTTTCATTTGATATGGGTTATCGATAGAGGAGAGAAGCTGAGCTCGTGATATTGGGATTATTTGAAAGAGGGGAAATTTCCCGGCTCTGTGATATATGGGATTATAATAAAGAGGGAGAGATGCTGAGTTTGTGTTATATGGGGTTAAAGATGAGGAGAGGGCTAAAACTCTGTGATATATAGGATATGATAGAAGGAAAAGGAAGCTGAGCTTGTGATATAAGGATTTAGGAAAAGGGAAGAAGAGAGCCTGTGAAATATGGGGTTATATTTAGGGGAGAGAAGCGAGCTTTGTGATTATAGGATTATATATAGAGGAGAGCAGAAACTCAGTGATATATAGGGTTATTTGATGGGGGAGAGGTTGACTCTGTTATTGTAGGGTTGTATGTTTTAGAGGGAGAAGCGACTCTTATTTTTTGGGTTATATAATAGAATGAGGAAGTTAACTCGGGAAATTTATAGGGTTTTTTATAGACCAAAAGGGTTGTCCAACGTCTCTCATAGCCTCAAAGAAGATCGGAGACCAAAGAACATAAAAACGGAGCAAAAATAGGCGCCCAAATTGTGTAATATTTTTCCCACTAAAGGTAATAATATTTTAAAAAGTATACGCTCACCTGAGCTTTTTACAAAGATAGGGTTTAAACTATCAAAATGCTGTAGATAACTTTCACTGTCAGCTGCCAGTACCTCCAATCCAAAGTAACTCCACACCACGGCAAAGGATGATATATATAACGCCTTTAAATTTTTCTGGTATACCGTTGCAGACCCAATGAGGTGTAAGTAGGTCGTGAAAAAAAATTTCCGTTCGTTTTATGGCGAATCAAATTTATCGATATTATGAGAATTTTTATTTTTAAAAAAACGCAACAATATTGAACAATCAAATTTAAAAATCAAATTTAAAAAATAACCTCTACGCGTTTCGCACGCCTCATCGCGCACACTTGGAAGTATACTCTATTCTCAAAAAACATTGGGGGATCTTACGCTTGGACCCTGTTATTAAAGATCAAATCCCCCTAAGACCTAAAAAAACACGGGGGGCTAAAACTTAAGGAACATTGTGGCTCCATCACGACGGAAAATATATAAAACGAAGTCGACAAAATAAAAAAGAAAAAGAACAAGGGGGGGGGGTTTAAAAAAGTGCAAATCCCCCACGTAAAGTGTTGAATATGTTGCAGGGGGATGAATTTTGTATCTATTTTAACAAGAGAGAAATTTAAGATCAAGGGTATTTTAATTGTAGATCATCCTTGTGGTTTACTCATCTTTGTGCTGCTGAACAAATCTTTGGGAAAAACCACCAAACTCTCCAAAAGGGGGGGGGGGGGGGAAAAGAATAAACCCAATTTTTTAGTTTATAAAAAGATAAAAAGCTTACATCTCCCCAGGCAGTGCTAGAAGACTTGAATAATGATTATCATTTTGAAAGTACAGAAAATAGATTTTTTTCAGAAACCATTAAAATTTGACTCAGGCCTTGATTAACAAAAAAATTTTATGGATTTTTTAAATTGAATATTGAGCCCAGCAGTTTTGAATGGGGCTCAAGAAGTATAAAATTTGGTTTTTTTTAGCATACCTAGATTTTAATTAGAATCTATATTTATTTTTTATCTTTTGGGAATTGTGGGTTTTTATCTTTTTAGTTTTAAAGAAAATTGATTCGCATCTATTTATTTATTCCTTTAAATTAGTTAAAAGGAACCGGCGCGATGCTCTCTAGTATCTCTAGCGAATACTGGCATAGAGCATGCGCAGTACAGCTAGGTGCGGGTAGTGGGGTGCGCGGAGCCCTTCTATGACGTGGACTTCGCTTCCCGGGAAACGGGTACTCTGGCAAATTGAGGGAAAGAAGCCAGCCCACACATTAAGTATGTGAGTATAAGCTTGAACAGCGCATTTTTTTAAAATTCTTTGGTTTATGGAAAGTTAATTTTTTATTCGGGTCCCCGTGGTTATGGTAAAGTGTTAACACATTTTTTTTATGGGAAGGGTTGGTTTATTAAAAGAAAGGGAGGGATCTGTAAGGACTATAAAGTTTTATGCATTTTTAGATATGTTTAAAACCCCGAGAAGGCGCGATGAGGCGTGCGAAAAGGTTGGGTTATTTTTTAATTTTTATTTTTAAATTTGATTGTTCAAATTTTGCATTTTTTTTAAAAAAAAAAAATTTTCATAATACGATGGGATTTGATTCGTCCCTAAAAGAAAGGAAAGGGTTTTTTTTACAGCCTAGTTACACTCTATTGGGTCTGTGGGGATACCAAAGCAGATACAAGGTGTGTATATATGGGTTATATGATAAGGGAGAGAAACTGAGCTCTGTGATATAAAAGGGTTATATTATAGGAAGCTTAGCTCTGTGATATATAGGTTTATATGATAAAGGGAGAGAAGCTGAGCTCAGTGATATATAGGGTTATATGATAGAGGCAGAGAAGCTGAGCTCTGTGATATAGAGGGTTATATTATAGAGAAGATTAGCTCTGTGATATATAGTTTTATATGATGGAGGAGAGAAGCTGAGCTCTGTGATATATAGGGTTATATGATAGAGGAGAGGAGCTGAACTCTGTGATATGTATGGTTATATGATAGGGGAGAGAAGCGAGCTTGTGATATTTTAGGGTTATAGGGTAGAGGGAGAGAGCTGAGCTCTGTGATATATATGGTTATATGGTAGAGGAGAGAAGCTGAGGTCAGTGATATATAGGATTATACGTACGCGCCGTAAATAATGTGCACGTCACTTTCTCCCCCCGCAGCGGATTTGCCGAGCGGGGAGGAGAGACGGAATCCATAGTTCTCTATGAGAACTGTGGATTACCATAATTAATGGGACGGATTGGAGCCGTACTGAGGCGCAAATACGACGCGCTGTATGGCTCCAATCCGTCCCAGAATAAACCGTGTGAACGAGGCCTAAAAGGCAGAGTAAATTCTGACCGGTTACCTTGAGTGATATTAAGAGTCCTGCTTACGCTGCCCACATACAGTGATTGATAGTTTTCCCTGCATCAGTGTGCCAAAAAAAAAAAAAAACACCATTAATATGACTCCATATGAACTTGACCTAAAAAAAATCAAATTAGTGTTATCATCTACTGAAAATAACATCTAGATTCTGTAGTTATCGGCTATATGTCAGTTGATTATAAGAAGAAATTATATAATTCATCTGCTGAACCATAATTTTTTTCTGGCTGAGCTGAAACATTCTAGGCTTCGAAGCCTTGTTTACCAGCAATCACATGTCAGAAGCATTCAGACGGCAGACAGATCCAGCAGGTCTGACAGATGTCAATGCCTGGGGCTCACAATGTAACAGAAAAATTAAGTAGCGAGAGTGTTGGTGTTTGTGTGTGCGAGAATGTAGAATAGGCTAAGCCATTCTTGACCTATAAGAACAATACTGAGGGTATTTTTCCATTATTTTTTTAACACAGAAAAATCCTACACAGAATCCATGAGAAATGTACTAGCTGAGACCCTCATATTTCTCTTGTAGAATTTAACATTTGCAGTGACAGTTTTTGCCATGGCTTTGGGCACAGATTAACGTATTTTGAAGTGACGTCATCATAAATTTGAAATCCATGGGGGAAAAGTTCTGCACCATAGTTCACTGTGTATATGGATTTCTGATTAAAAACAATAAACGGCAGATTTTGACGTGGATCCAACTCAGAACGTAAGACAAAATCCATTGTGCTCTTATAGCTGGAGGCTGCACCTCTTAGTATAACACTTGATATGTGATCAAGTAATAAGCATTTCATAAAAGATAAAACATTTTATTTTTCATTTTATTTACACTACCGTTCAAAGGTTTGGGGTCACCCAGACAATTTTGTGTTTTCCCTGCAAACTTTGCTTTTATTTATCAAACGAGTTGCAAAATGAATAGAAATATAGTCCAGACATTGATAAGTTTAGAAATAATGATTTTTATTTGAAATAATAATTTTCTACTGCAAACTTTGCTTTCGTCAAAGAATGCTCCCTTTGCAGCAATTCCAGCATTGCAGACCTTTGGCATTCTAGCTGTTAATTTGCTGAGGTAAAATGAAGAAATCTCACCTCATGCTTCCAGAAGCCCCTCCCACAAGTTGGATTGGCTTGATGGGCACTTTTTGAGTACCATACGGTCAAACTGCTCTCACAACAGCTCAATGGGGTTGAGATCTGGTGACTGCGCTGGCCACTCCATTACTGATAGAATACCAGCTGCCTGCTTCTTCCCTAAATTGTTCTTGCATAATTTGGGGGTGTGCTTTGGGTCATTGTTCTGTTGCAGGATGAAATTGGCTCCAATCAAGCTCGCCACAGGGTATGGTTTGGCGTTTGCAAAATGGAGTGTAGCCTTCTTATTCAAAATCCCTTCTATCTTGTAAAATCCCCCACTTTCCCAGCCCAAAGCAACCCCAACCCATCACTTTACCCCCAGTTTGACAGATGCCGTCAGGCACTCTTCCAGCAGTTCCAAATGTTCTTCTGTGTGATCCAAACACCTCAAACTTCGATTTGTCTGTCCATAACACTTTTTTCCGCTCTTCCTCTGACCAATGTCTGTATTCTTTAGCCATATTAATTTTTTCCCTTTTATTTGCAGTATCAGATTTGGCTTTTTTCTTTGCACTCTCCCCGAAGGCCAGCATCCGGGTCCCCCTTTCCCCCCCCTTTAGGGCTTTTACATGGTGTTTTGCAGTACTATTTTAAAGAAGCTGCCAGTTGAGGAACTGTGAGGTGTCGATTTCTCAAACTAAGACTTTTTAATGTACTTGTCTTGTTGCTCAGTTGTTTCGTGGACCTCCCACTCTTTTTACTCTGGGTTAACCGTTTGTGCTCTCCTCGAAAAGGGGGTTTTGTACAAATCATTGAAGGAAATTTTCAGTTTTTTGGCTGGAATAGCCCTTTATTTCAGTACAAGAATAAAAAGTCGGTTTCACATGAAAGTTCCTTTTTTGGCCATTTTGCATTTTAATCGAACGAAAAAATGTAATGCTCCAGATTTCAACTACTCAAAAGAAGGGCAGTTTTATAGTTCTCCAATCAGCAGAACTGTTTTACTGTGTTACTTACTTGCACAAAAGGGTTTTTAAGCATGTTTAAATATCCTAGCTTTCTTACACAGTTGGGAAACACAATGTACCCTTAGAAAAATGGGTGATGGTTGTTTGGGAAATACCCAATGTAGATTTTGCATTTAAAATAATTATTTCTGACATTTAAAAGTCAGCTTCATTTTAAAAAAAAATGTGCTTTTTATCCAAAAAAAAAAGAAATTTCAAATGCCCCAAACTTTGGGAAAGGTACGTAAATCATATTTCAAAGGGTTTTTTAAAAGGAAAAGGTCCCAAAAGAATGGGTTTCCCCATCGTTTTACAAAAAGTATGGGGTTTTACAATTTCACCATGCCTTTAATTTTTTTTTGGGGTCATTTAAAACAGTCTGTACAAGGGTAAACATCTATACCATGGAAATTCCCCTTTTCTAAAACTCTTAAAACCAAAGCCAAGCCCTGGCACTATAAAATTTTTTTTTTAGTAAATTTTTCTCACTCTGAAGGGGTTCTTCCCGGGCCAAAATGGTGTTTGCTTTTGAAAAAGCAAAGAGCTACACAAAAGAGTAACAGGTTTAAAAAATTAGAGGTTCTGCAGCCACTAAAAGGTGCCCCCCAGAAGCTCAGAGGGAAGATATATAGGAAACAGTGCGCAACAAGTCATAGGATTCCGATGGTAGTAGTTGTAGGCGCTGAACCTCAGGATGATAAAATACCACAATAGGCCCTGCAATTTCAAATTGGGCGAGTTTAAAGGGGTTGTCTCCCTTAAAGCTTTTTTCACACAGCAAAAGGCCAAATTCAGATTCACGGTTGCTAAATCTTCCTGGTTTTGAGGTCATAGCTCCCCAAAAATTTTTAAGACTGGGAAAGAGGGGCGACATCAATTCATGCCTCGCCAAAACCCCCAAACAAATGACATTACCCCAGGCAAACCATAACCCCTCTGACAGAAATTTATGGGCCCCCCCCCGTTCAGCAGACCCCGTGCCAATTTCAACAGTGGTGTTACTGGGGGGGAAATTTTATCAAGTTTTATTTTAAAAAATTAAAAAACCCATACAAATAGCTGTAGGATTATTTTCTATGCATGATAACTCTAAATAATGGTCATACTATGACCCCATAATATCAATATACAAGGAGAAAATATCACTGTACTGTTACTGAATGTTGGGGGCTGCGGCGCTGCTCGTATGTTGGGCCACGGGCACACCCATGTCCCCTCTCCCTGCACACAGCTGGGGACTGATGGTGTCATTGCCTGCTTATCGGGCTGCAGGCATGCCTTTCTGCCCGGGAGGAAATCACCTTTGCCAAGCTCCCTAATCCCCGCTCCCCTGCCAAAGGTTTCGAAGGGCCACGCTTTTTTAGGGGGGCCCGTGCGGCGGGGTTTTCTGAGGTTTTTAAAAGGGGCCCGCAGAAAATATATTAAAGCCAAACGGTTTACCATATGGGAGTAAAAAACCAGTTGGGACAAGGGACTCTGCTGGGCATATAAGTAATTACAGTTTCAGTTACTTTTAGGGGGTCGCATTTGACATCTTCTCTGATGGGGGGTCCCTTTCTTTCCCCTTTTTCCAAACCCTTCAGATTGCCATATGATTTTTTCCTGGCCCTTTCAGCCCTCTCGGCCCGAATTAAAACCCCACAAACTTTTTAGACTTTTTACCCTTTTTAAGCCCTCCCTAGCTGTTAATCTGTACAAACTCCCCATAAGGTGATAGGTTGTGTAGAGGGGACTATGGGGTGATAGGCAGTGGTCAGGAAGTTGGCACTAGACCGCAGGGGTGGGAGAAGAGGTACAGCGACAGCTTACAGGCGCAATCTCCTGGGGGGAGACAAAGGAACAACCCCCTAGAGATTGTGGTGCGGCTGTGACCTGTACTCCCAGCACCCCCAGAGGATCAGTGACAGCCATGACCTTCATGGGCCCAGGGGATGAAGTTTAATACTATCGGTTTCATTGGACTATGTCGGACCAGCATTGTGTCTATTTCTAAACTAAAATGGTCAGCGAAGGCTGGTGTTGGGAGTGTTTATTTAAATAAATTGTTCTTCTTTTGTATCTGTGTTTTGTTTTTTACCATTTTCTAGCAGTGTTAGTAATGGAGAATCTGACAGATGCCTTTTCATCACTATTGCTGGGGCTTGGTGTCAGCCAGTGGGGTTTTTTTAATCAGCAAAGGCTGATACTAATCCTCTGTCACTATTACCTCACATTAGATGGTCTGCCTTCTGACGGTAACCTGGGTCCCCAGTACGCCTGGTGCATTGGGTATTGGAGTAATATTGACAAGTGTTAGCCTTGTGGGGACAAAAAACACCCCATTTTGGATTCAACACCACTCACAGATCTCATCTAAGTATGTTTTGCGCATTTTGGGTGCACAGGTGTTTCACCGTTTTTTTTAGCATTGGGCAATGAAAATGGGGGGAAAAACATAGTTCCACATTGTTTTTTTTTGGGGGGGGGGGAAATCTTGGTGCCTGCTGTGGGGGATGTGTGTTAGTCTGCGTTTCTGTATCCTAGATATCCTTTCCTGCATGCTGGAAAGCTGAATTGGGCATTGGGTGTTGGGTATGGCGACTGGGAGGGAGGGGATGCTGCTGCTTCTGCAATAGCTAGACTATTAGTAAGAAATGTTAGGCCATACAATCCTTGTTTTTTGTGAAAAATATCAAAATGTTTTTTTAAAGTTCAAAAATATCTGCGTGTAAGCCTGGCATCTACCATATTTCTACTGTAGGCTGGCTTCTTTATTTAATTAGTATTAATCTTTCACATTTTCAAGAAACTAGTACAGTTCTGCCATGGCTTTGAGTGGCCTGTATGTTAGATACCCACATAAATTACTCCATCTAAGAAACTGCACCCCTTAAAACAGATTTTAGGAAATGTATTAACCCATTAGGTGTTTCACAGAAATGACAGCAAAGTGGAGGTGTATATTACAAATTTCACTTTTTTTTTGCAGATTTTCAACTTTTATCCGTTATTCACTAGAACGCAGTAGATGTGACCAGGGAAATGCAACTCAAAATTTATTTCCCCAATTCTGCTGCTTTTAGAGATATCCCATATGTGGCTTTAGTGTGCTATTTGGCTCAACCACAAGCCCCAGAATATGAGGAGCACCTACTGGACTTTTGGGGTCTCATTTTCATTACAATTTTCTTTAGGTGCCATTTCAGGCTTGCGGACAACTTGAGGTGCTTAAATTTAATAAACCCCATATTGGAAACCACACCTGTTAAGGAATATATCCAGGGATGTAATGCGTATACCAACCCCACAGGTGTTTTAAATATTTTTTAGCGTCAGGCTGTAAAAATTAATGTTTCAAAAAATGTTTCATTTTTGCAAGGATTTCTGGAAAAAAAGCACCCCAATATTTCAGTTCATCAATACATATATGTGTGTTTAAACTGCTGTGTGGGTGCATGGCAGGGTGCACAAGGGAGTGAGCGCTATTTGACTTTGTTACATGTGCAAAGCCCCCAAAGTACCAGAATAGGTGAAACCTTCTAGAACTCACCCCATTTTGGATTGAAAACCCCTCAGGGAACTCATTTAGGGGTGTATCGTGCATTTTGGGCAGTTGTTCCATAGTTATTTTAGCATTGAGCCATGAAAATGAGGGGAAAAACACAGTTCCACCATTGTTTTTTGGGCTTAATTTTTACAGCATTTTTACTGTTCTATCCTGACAGGATAACTTTACTATTTGGATCAATACAATTACAATGAAATAGATTTTACACAGTTTTTTATGTTTTATTACTTTTACATAATAGAAATGTGTCTATAAGAAATTACGTTTTCATGTCGTCATAGTCTGACAGCCATAACTTTTTTATTTTTCTGTATATAGAGCTGATTAAGGGCTTGTTTTTACAGAATGAGGTGACATTTTTATTGGTATCATTATGGGGTTAATATCAAGGTTATGTGAGGTGTATTGAACAAAATACAGCAATACTGGTAGTACTTTTTATTTTTTACAATGCTCACTGTGTGGTATAAATGACATCTTAGATTTACTCAGCAGGTTGATACGATTACAGCAATACCAAATGTGTATATAGATATAGTGCTATAATACAATAAAAATTTTTTATTCAAAAAGGAAAATACGTTTTGCATCCACATAGTCTGAGAGCCACAACTTTTCTGTGTACCGAGGTGTATAGCAGCTTGTTTTTTGAGGGATGATTTGACATGTCTATTGGTATCATTTTTTGGAGGACAAGATTTTGTGATCACTTTTAAATCCGTTTTTTGGAAGGCAGGGTGAAGAAAATACTGCAATCCTAGGTTAGCCAGCAGTATACGTGACATGTTAGTTTTACTCTGTGGGTTGATACAATTACGTCAATACCAAATTTATATAATTTTTTTATGTTAAGGTGCTTTAAAAGAAAAAAAAAAGTGTTTTCATTGTTTAATACACTATTTATGCATTGCTCTCTTTTGATAGCAATAACTTTGGCATTTATATGACTTTTTGGACTAAATGATGAACAAAAATTGCAATTCTGTGACTGTTTTTATGCATTTTTTTTAATAGCGTTCACCATGCAGGTTAAATAACATGAAAGAATTACAGGACAGATTGTTACACATGTAGCAATGCCAATATGTATACTTTATTTATTTTGCATCTCTTTTGGGGTGATTGGCATTTGTAAATGGAAAAAGAGTAGTGTACATGTTTTTATTTTATTTTCTGTTTGTGTTTTACTTGTCTTTTTTCTACTTTTTATGTACTTTTTCACTTTTTTTTTTTTTTTTACTTGTCCCCATAGGGCAGCGGTTCTCAACCTGTGGGTCGCGACCCCGGCGGGGGTCGAACAACCAAAACACAGGGGTCGCCCCTAGCCCGGGCAGGGCGGCCGGCCAGAGTGCTGAGAGGGGTGCCGCACTGGCTTAATAGCTGCAGGGAGGAGCGCTGTGCCCCTCCCTGCAGCTGCTTGCATAGAGCGGCGCCCACTGCTCCCCCTCCCCTCAGTAAGTCAAACGCTGTGGGCGCCGCACTATGCAAGCAGCTGCAGGGAGGGGCGCAGCGGCGGCCACAGCGCTCCTCCATGCAGCTATTAAGCCAGTAACTTTCATCATTGGTGGCTCAGTGAGGCGCTCCTGTGAGCGGCGCTGCGGCGAGGACGGACTTACGTCCCGCCGGTTCTTGTGGGCGGTGCGTGCAGGACGCTGAAAGCGTGCTGCATCACGCGCCCACAATATGTACCAAGCATCAGGAACAGCCCTGCCGTACTCAGTGCAGAGAGAACGCTGACACTGTATGGCAGGGCTGTTCCTGGCTGCAAGGTAATTTAGTGTTAAACACACACACACATCCATAGCATCATGTAATGTCTGTATGTGGTACAAGTAATATGTTATTAATCTGTTACTTGTACCACATACAGCAATCACATGATAGCACATTACATTTACCCCCCCCCCCCCACTTACAGGGGGGCTGTGAGTGGCACATGAGGGGGTCACATATGTAACCCCTCATGTGCCAATCACAGCCTCCCCCCGGACAAGGTTACATCTATGTAACGGCTCTGCGTGGTACCTTTATATGTATGTGACATGTAGAGGTACCGCTCAGAGGCGTCACATATATGTAACCCCTCATGTACCACTCACAGCCCCCTGTATAAGGTTACATCTATGTAACGGCTCAGAGTGGTACCTTTATATGTATGTGACATGTAGAGGTACCGCTCAGAGGCGTCACATATATGTAACCCCCCATGTACCACTCAGAGCCCCTCCTGTATAAGGTTACATCTATGTAACGGCTCTGAGTGGTACCTTTATATGTATGTGACATGTAGAGGTACCGCTCAGAGGCGTCACATATATGTAACCCCCCCATGTACCACTCACAGTCCCCTGTATAAGGTTACATCTATGTAACGGCTCTGAGTGGTACCTTTATATGTATGTGACATGTAGAGGTACCGCTCAGAGGCGTCACATATATGTAACCCCCATGTACCACTCACAGTCCCCTGTATAAGGTTACATCTATGTAACGGCTCTGCGTGGTACCTTTATATGTATGTGACATGTAGAGGTACCGCTCAGAGGCATCACACATATGTAACCCCCCATGTAGCAAAATTACAGTTTTGAAGTAGCCATCAAAATTATTTTTTGGTTTGGGGTCACCGCAACATGAGGAACTATATTGCGGGGTCACGGCATTAGAAAGGTTGAGAACCACTGCCATAGGGGATATGTTTTAGTGATCTTTAGATCACTGTTATCATGCACAAAGTACATAGCAGTACTGGTATCAATAGTAACTATAGGGTAGTACCCACAGGACATAGTGACGTCTCAGACAGCCTGGAAGCATTTTTTAGACTTTCGGACTTCTAGGGAAGCCATCAGCAGCCACAATTACATCGCAGCAGTGTGATGTAGCCAGAGGGAGCTCCCTCCATCTGCCTTTCCCTTAGCTGCCATGATCACAATCGATCACGGCATCTAAGGGATTAATCACCCAAAGCCGAAGTGAGTTCTGGCCGCAGGCGACACAGCATGGGGCAACTATAATAAAGTCTATCCAGCACCCGGGAAAGCTTAGTGACATTCCCCACAGCAGGCACCCAGAAAAGCTGGGTGTCTGCTGTGGGGGATGGGGGTTACTCTGTTTCCTGGACCCTGGATAGCCTTTCCAGCACCCAGGAAAGCTGGATAGGCCATGTAGTTGGGTGGGGGAACAGGGAGGGAGAGGGTGCAGCTGCTGCTGCCATAACTAGAATGTACAGTCTAGCTGAGGGGGAGGACAAGTCCTCTACAGCCAGTGATGTCAGGGGAGTATCTTATGACGCTTTCCAAGAGCCACTGCTCTTCTACACTTGCCGGCTGTTACGGTGACAGTCTGTGACAGCTGGCCAGTGAGTCTGTGCCAGCTGTGTGTTTCCCCCACAGATGTGCAAACTAAACAGTGTAGTGAATCGCCCAATGCTGGGGATTCAGGGCATAATATCAAGACTGTATTTGTAAAAAGTCTTTATTTAACGCTTCCTACATGTTGAAAGCTATTGTTTGCAATGAGACAACCCCTTTAAGCTCATTGCCTTCTACACAGATAAATCACAGAAAATGGGACATTATTTACTCAAAAACACACTTACAGCTCATTGGTTGGACTAAAAACTAAACCCAGTAGGAGGTAATACAAGCTCCTTTGCTACTTTGGAAAAATAAACAGGTGCAGGTACTTGCTGAGCAGTAGCTCACACACCCATCCACTAGGGGGACAATTAGATGATAAAAACTGCAGATTGAATTGATACCTGTTCCCACGAGTATGCAGAAAAGCCACAGTATACTGTAGTACATGGGGAGCTTGTGTATAGTGGCCACTGCATCAAATAATACCTCATTTTTGATATTTTCCAGTATGTTATCTTTTTGCCCAAAAGTACTGGGGAACAGAGGTTGTCTGTATTTTGTGTTGGACACCAAAAAAGTGCTGGGCAGCCTACCCAATCAAATAGTAGTGGCGTAATAGGCTGTAAGCCAGCACGGTGCATCACACATATCTGTATTAAGAGCACCCTTTTTTATCGCTTTAACTCCATTGACCTGTAAGTATGGCCTTTGTTGCGCTTTCTTCACAGATACTAAGGTGTGTAGTCTAACAAATGTTGCTACCTCCCAGTATACCTAATGTGCTACAGCATCATATTTTTTTCCATCTTAAGTTTCAGTGTCTACAACCACTACCATCAGTGTCATGTGACTTACTCTCCACTTTTTTTCTATCATATCTATGTTGTCATACAAATGTTCTTCCTCCTTCATGTATCATCTGATGTAAAAAAAAACAAAAAAAAAACGTGTACCGTAAAAAGGCCGTTTTACTGAGCTATTCCCTCCGGGAAGCATTAACATACAGGACCATCAAACATAATAATATGTTATAGTTCAGAATAACACCCAACAGTTATTCATACACATACTGTGGTGTACCAGCAGTGAAGCCATAGTCTTTATAGCCCAAACATATTGACTATATTTGTCCTGTTTTACTGCTATATATGTTTTATATGTGATGGTGCTCTGATGTTTATACATGGACACGATTTAATAAGAACATACCAAAAATTATCACAATTTTTAAATTATTTTCACTATTTTATTTGCTCAAAAACTTTCAGGCAGCATTAAAATTCCATTTATGATTACAAATGAGTGCACTCCTCATAGCACTGCACAATAGCACCATCATATCTACTCGTTACAAATCCTTAAATAAATAACACACTAGTCTTGAGGTTGGCTGTCCAAATGAGCATGTGGAAATCCAAAATGTTTACAGGCTCTCCTGATGTCTCAGCAGGCTCAATTGATTTTATTTTGTATGGTTGGTTTATTTTAATAGCATTCAATCTACTGTATGATTCTGTAGTTATAATGTAACAAGGATTGAATTCCAGGAGGTAATATTAAACTGCATTTTATTCAAAAATACATTTATTTTTATATAGTAATGTATCAGAAGGTAATGTATTATATGAACAGTAAAGGCTATTTCACACGGGTCAACGGTTAGGTCAATGAACAGTTCTATGAATCATTGCACCCTGTAAACACTGTAGCAACCCAGACAAAAAATGAGCAAATGCTTCTCATTGTATCTGTCATTGTATAGACATTAAAATTGTTTGTCAGCAGCAGAATTTCCCACGTAATCAAGAAGTATGCTGCCAGGAAACAACGTATGAATGAGAGAAATTTTTTAAACAATGATTAAAAAACCCTTTTTTTATACCCTTTTCCTAAATCGTGGCATGACTACGGGGTCAAAAAAGTCGCTTTTGCGCCCGGCCCTTGACCCAGCCCCTTCCCACACATGCATTGTGGGTTACAAGACACAGCAAAAGGCAAAAAAGCAGACACTCCCTGAGGGTGCAGACATTTCCAACCAACGGCCAGGATCCTCTAATCTTGGCCATTGAGCCCAATAGATGATGCGGCACAAGTGGCGCGATGTGGTGATGTCATCACATGGCCTGGTTTTGCTGCCTGTACAAGGTCAGTAGTTTATCGTTAGGCTTATGGCCTAGTAGACGTGAGAAGCAGCAGTTGGACAATGGTGGAGAAGTATTTTTTTTTTATTTTGAATAGGAGGTTCTGTATACCTAACTGCCTACTGGTGGAAGGCCTTGTATGCCTACCTACCGACTGAGGGGCCTATGTACCTGCTTACCTACTAGGGGGCCTATATACCTATCTACTGGGGTCCCTACATACCTACCCACTAGTGGGAACCCTATTTATTTATCTTCTAAAGGGGGCCCTATATACCTGCCTGCTAGAAGGGGCTCTATATACCTACCTACATTTTAGGGGGCCTACCTATTGGGGGACCCTATATACAAACTTATCTACTGGGGAACCATATGTGCCTACTTATTGGGAGCCTTTGTACCTGACCAGCGGAGGGATCCTATATACCTACCTACCTATTGGTGGGCTTATGAACCTACTTACTGGGGAACTTACTTATGTACCCCCATTTTTACCGGAAACCCCAGTATCTACCTATTGGGGGCCGTATATACCTACCTACTGAGGGGAACTCAAAATACCTTCCTACCTACTGAGAGGGTCTATATAACTACATAATGGGTGAATATATATCTCCCTTACCTAACTTTACTGGGGCCCTTTTTATATTCACCGTGGGGCTACTAATATATCTTAACCCTATGATGGATCTACAAACCATTATGGGGGGAGCGTTACCTACTGCTGGAGGCCCATATATTTACCTTCCTATTAAGAGGCCTGTATAGCTACCTAAAAGGAGCCTAGCTAGTTATCTGCCTAACTACCGATCTAATGGGGGGGCTTACACGCCTATATACCTAATGGAGGGTTACATGCCTATATACCGTTGGGGGACTTTGCCTGCTTAGCAGGAAGAGTCTGTCCACTTATCTGACTACTAATTTTTAGGGTCTAACCTACCTAAAAGGAACATCTACCTATCTGCTTACCTAATTTGAGGTGCTGACTACTAAATTTGGGTTTTGGTTCCTACTGGGGGATAAATATTTTGGTGGGACACTTTTTAAAAAAGTTTGGAATTTTTGGGGTTGGGGGGGGGTTTTTTTATGAGGTGGGAATTGGTAGGGATAGTGCTGGAAAGGTGAGAAGTATACACTATGGGTGACATTTCAGAAAGGAGGCACCTCCACATCAGTTTTAAAGTGCATTAAATGAGTGTATAGTGCACCTAAATAAATCTGCCAAAAATCTGGCGTGTGGTATTATGTTATTATGGTATTATGTGGTATATCATATGTGATGCGCCTACTTTAGGTGCATTCAAAAGTGTCAAAAGCACCCAGTTTCAGTGTACAACGTTTATTTTTTATGAGTATGGTTTCAAAAAGTTTTTTGGTACAAAATACACCAAAAAAATGGGAGTAAACCCCAATGGGAAATATCGCCCTATGTTTGTGTGGTAAATTATGCAGGGACAGGTTGTGGCCGGGAGAAGACATTGTGATGGTCTGGACCGAATGGAGAAAGAAAAGGGAAAAAAGAATAAAAGCACATAAGAAATTCACCTGTGATGTCCCTGGATGTAACGGCACTATAATCTCTTATGTCCACAGAGACACCAGTGTACAACTGGTGTCTACCAGTACTGGTTTATATTAATTAGCAGTACAATGGTTTTATTCATACTCTCTATGGTTGTTGGTATATGGTCAGGGTATGGCAGTATTATTTGGTCCTTATAAATTGCTGTTACTGATATAATTGGTCTTGATATATTGACTTGGTCAATAACAGTATGGGGGTATTAAAATTTTAGGTAACAATTGTGAGGTTTTTATTTGCTTTTTTGTAAAGGGTTGTTTTTATATGGTTTTGGTCAGTAACATTTTGGGGTATTGGGATGATAAGGGGGGTGTGATGTGTAATGGGCCATTGTATATTTACTGCCTGAGAAATACAGATAAAAATGTAAAATTTTTTAAATGTTTATTGAAACTCCAACAAAAACTAAGCCCGGCCGCCCCCTCCCCGTGCTTCGGGAAATACCGCTGATCAGCGTAATTTCCAAAACACCCTGGAAAGCGGCGCATACAGTACACGCCGCACTTACGCCATGTGAATATACCCTTATAAAAAAGGACATTCAAGGCAAGGCACACATTTAAAGTAGTTCTGGCACTGGCTACAACTCCATCCACGGCTCACTGTCACGGCGCACGCCGCAGGCGCTGACCTGGTCCACGGGCGTACCCGTGCCTTTGCTGACGCATGCTTACCTGTCCCCGGTCCCGTTTTCCCTTTGGGGCAAACCCAAAATTTTCCCCGCTCGCTCTCATCCACTGTGGCTCCCGCACCTGGGGGCACACTTCCCTGTTCCCATGTTGCCAAAACCAAATAGAAACCACAGCTAAATACAACAACATCCTAGCACACAATAAAAGAGAGATTTCTTTCCCGGCTCCCGAAAGAAGGGATACAATTATAAAAAAACAAAAATAATACATTTTCCATATGCTTTGCTGAAATGGGGTTTTCGCCAGTACACCGTTCCACCCTCCTCACAAGTACTCCACATGAATTGACTGTACACAGTTCCAACATTCATGATCAGAGAACAGAGACACACTTGCCTTTTAAAAGGTGAATGGCTTCCTTTTAAACAACCCCCCAAATGCTTTCCCAGTCCTTCTCACGTTTTCTCCCCGAGTTTCCCTCCTCTGGAAAAAGTTTACCAAAAACATAGCAATGGATACTATGCCACCTATGTAGTTCATATAGTGCTATCTTTTGGTGATGTGACCAGATCTATAGCTCATTCTGTTATTGGCCCTGACAAACTTTTACTTGACCCCATATAGTTGTTACTCAGGTGTTTGTCACCTTTTCTGAGTTCCAGCCTACTACCAAAGAGGTCAGAAGAGAGTGATATGAATTGTTTAAATGAACACACAGTCAAGCAGATTGTAGCTGAATACAACGTGAACACCATTGTTGTTTAAAGGGAATCTGTCGCCATTTTTATTTTTTTTTACTTATTAATGTGTTGGCGATTGTTTTGGTATCGAGATCGATCGTAGTCGTAGTCGGCCGCAATGAAAAGGTTTTTTTCGTGGGGGGGGCTGATTTGGGCCGATGACCATTAAAGTCTGGGGGAGAGCAACAACACCTTCATTATTACCCCCAAACAAGGCGGGAAAAGCGAAATTTAAAAACATCCCAAAGTCAAATGGATACGGTAATTTTAGGCAACAATTGGTTATAAAAGTCAAAAAAAAAAGTCACGCCCTTTTTATATCCCTTCTTGTACCCCACCCTGCCCTTAAACCTGCATCACCAAAATTAAAAGTCCCGGGAAGGCAGTTGATTTGAACCTCTGTTCTTGAACGGACTTGAATATCCCTGTCGGAAGCAGCATGACCCCCCAAAACCCTGCATGCCCCCCCATTTAAAAAGTGCGGAAAAAGGAGTTTTTCAACCACCATTTTGTTTCATGGACATTGATATACCTGTCGGGCCACAGATGAGCCCCAAACCTGTGCCCACATTTAAAAGTGCGGAAAAAAGGAAAGTCTTTCAACCACTTTTTTGTTTCATGGAATTGTATACTGCCCGGGGCCACAGCATGACCCCAAACCTGCATGCCCCCCAAATTTTAAAAAGTCCCGGAAAAAAAGGGTTTTTTCAACCCATTTTAGTTTCATGGACATTGATATCCTGTCATGGGCCACAGCATAAAAGCCCAAACCTGCTGACCCCCACTTTTAAAAAAGTCCCGGAAAAAAAGGAGACTTTCAACCCTTTTTGTTTCATGGCATTGATATACTGTCTGGGCCACAGCAGGCCCCAAACCTGCATCCCCCCACATTTAAAAAGTCCCGGAAAAAGGAGTCTTTAAACCACCTTTTAGTTGAACGGGCATTGACTTATGCCCGGGGCCCAAGCATGACCCCCAAAAACCCTGCATGCCCCCCCACTTTTAAAAAGTCCCGGAAAAAGGAGTCTTTCAACCCCCTTTTTAGTTTCAGGACATTGACCATACTGTCCTGGGCCACAGCGGCCCCCAAAAACCTGCATGCCCCCCCACTTTTAAAAAAGTCCCGGGGAAAAAGGAGTCTTTCAACCACCATTTTAGTTAAAACGGACATTGACTTCCCTGTCCGGGGCCACAGCATGACCGGGGCCGGATTTCAGTGGGTCCCGGTGAAACCCGGTGGCGTTCATCTTTAAACAGCAGGAAAAAAATGCCTGTGAACAGAACAAAAAACTGTGTGTGAAGCAGAGTGCGGAAAGCGGAATTTGAGAATCCACCCTTCCCCTCTGTACACAGTCAATACCTGGGTGGTTGCCCCTCCGTTTGGTGTGGCCCCAATTGAGTTATTGGAAATAGGGTGGTTAACGCTCTGTTACACCTAGGTCCCCTTTATTTGGCTTCTTTTTCTCTTTTATAAACTGGCTGGAGGAAAGGTCTCTGTACTTTTTTTCCTGCCCGTGCTCCTACCCCATGTCCTCTGAAAAACCTACATTGGTCAATTTTTCCCCGTACCCCTTGTAAAATTTCGGGGAATTTTTTTAAAAAGTATTTTGTCATGAAGTTTTTTTACTTTAAATTCTAGAAAACCTTTTTTTTAAATAGGATGGAACCCCAAAATGTCTTTGTTTCCCTTTTTTTTATTGTTTTAAAAGGGTTTGTTCAATCATGGTTGTAGCTTGTTAAAGATCTTGCAAAAACAAGTATTTTGCAATATGTGTCATTAAAGTGTCTCCCTTTTCCTTTTCTGACGCAATCCCCTTGAGCACTCTTGAAAATTTGTGAAGAAAAAAAGTTGTTAAAAAAAACATTTTTTAAAATGGGCCCTGTAGTTTAGTGCATGTCACAGCAAAATCCCCAAAATTCAAGCATGACCCTTGAGCCACTTTGGAAATTGGGAAAGAAAAATGTCTTTTAGAAACAACATTTTTTTTATAATAGGACCTGTTTTATTGTGCTTTTAAAAAGCGCTGCCCCCCCAAAAAAAATTATAAAATGATTCTAGCCATGTTAAAAATTGTGAGGGAAAAAATGCCTTAGAACCCACATTTCTTTTAAAAAGGACCTGATTATTCTGTACTCAAGCTAATGCCCCAAAAAAAATTATAAATAGACTTCTCACCCTTTAAAAAATTGTGGGGGGAGAAATGCACTTAGAAAAGCCAATTTCTTTTCCCAAAAGGACCATAATTATAGTGTATTCAAGCAATGCCCCCAAAAAAATTATAATAGACTTTCACCCATAAAAAAAAATTGGGGGGAAATCCCATTAGAAGCCACATTTCTGTCCAAAAGGCCATAATTATAGTGTATTACGCAAATATGACCCCAAAAAATTTTTAAAATATGTTCTAGCATATTAAAATTGTGAGGGAAAAAAATCCCATTTAGAAGTCACATTTCTGTTCCAAAGGACCTGATTATTGCTGTATCTCACAGAAACATGACTAAAAAACCATTGACAATGCGAAAAAAACTTTTAAGAAAGTGAGTAAAGGGAAATCGGGTTTCATGAAACCTTGCTGTCTTTTACAGTCTCCTCACAGAAAAACCCAGAAAAAGAACTTTTGGGGAAAAGAGAATAAAAATTGCAGTAAGAAATGATCTTTTTAAAAAAAGTTTTCAAGAGGACCATTTTGTTTGGAAAGGAATTGAAGTAGACTGGAAAATAATCGGTGCCCTCGGAAATTTGGGGCCACAAATCATCAGAGATCCATCCCGATTCATCTTGATGAAAGTCAAACGTCCACTTTCTGGGGAAAAGCCGGATGCGTTTGTCTGTAATGATCCCCCAGCTGTGCTGAAGGTTGCTCAGATATGACGTGGCTGCTGGGCGGACAACCCTCTATGGCGTGACGAGCCAGCTGGGCCCCATTCGTCCTTTTTGGCCCCCAGAAGTTTTGGGGTCCGGACAATCCCAAAAACATCGGTGTTGGACGAGATGTGTGCACCATGATTTTTAACTGATCTCTGTGTGTTGGATGTTGCCTCATTGCAGCGTGGGTGAGGTGGAAACAAAGATTGCCAGAGGTCACCCATTAGGCTTCTCCCACTTCCCTGCTGTCCCGCTACCCCTACTTGGACTCTATGCTGTACGTCGTATGTTTTTCCCACCGTGAATTTGGGGAACGTGAAGCGGAAAACAGATTTTCCCCAGTTGATCAATCAGAAAGGTCCCCTTTCCTGCATTTTCTCTCTATTTGGGGGGTGGAAGGAAAGTGCTGAGTTTTTTTTTTGTACCGGGGGACCCAGGAGGGGGCCCCCCCCGTAATGTTGTTCATTTTGGGGGCCTTAATGCGAGGATCATGTTGGGGAAATGGAGACCCAAGCATCTGTGAGAGATGGACCCTTTTTTCCCCAAGCCTGGGTCGAGGGGCATGAAAATGATCTTCCTCATCTTCCCCTCCCCCTCAAATTGCGCCAACCTCTTTCCAAGGCAGGACGCCCGGTAACATCGGTGTTGGGAAATACCTCCCCCTCCCTCCTCCTCTCCGCTGCCCCCGGCACAGCTTCAAACACCCCTGCTTCCCTGAGAGATGCCCCTGAGAGCGTGCGCCCCTTGACTAGCTCTGGACCCAAAAACCATCCCAAATGAAGACCGATGAAATTGTGAAAGGCGGGCCTTGGGTTTTTGACGGGAAGAAAGGGCCCCGTGTCAATCTGTGTCCTTTCCCCTCCTCCGTCGGGCGGGCCTGTTTTTTCAGAGTGCCCAACGATTTTCCAGAAACTAAGATCACCACAATGCTCTGCTGACAAGGGATTGCCCGCATGCCCTTTTTTGGTGGTTCTTCAAAACTGGCAAGGATGGTGCAGAGCTTTTCACCTCCCTCCATCCGGTGGTTAAAACCCCCCGGGTCCTCCGTGCTTGTCGGCCATGTGTCATTTGTACTGCGTAATGGCATTGCTGCTCCCACAATCGTGGAGCATGTGGGGGGGGGAAATTTCCCAACGTGTTCCCCACGTAAAATGGGGACGGTTGAGGGGGGGGCCGAGTGACGCTGAAACGCAGCCGGGCGGGCGAAGAGGGTGCGAACGGCGGAAGTGCAAATCAAAACTGGGCCCTTCTTCGAGGCAGTCCAAACTCGGGAGTCTTTAAAAATTTTTGGGACGAAAGGTTCATGACATGGCCAGGCAAGGGAGTGCTCCACCCTCCGATCTTAAGGGCGGCCAGGTTTTCCCCCGTTATGAAACCCCACCTTCCCTGGCAAAAGGTTCTTGTCCCCCAGCCAGCGCTCGGTCTCGTTGCTTAGGCCGTCCACAGTCCTGACCTGTGGTGGCGGTTCCAAGGAGATTAATTTCAAAACGGCCTGGTGTCTCTGGGCAGTGATGCCCCAGAGGACCTTGGGGGAAAGAGCCCCGCACCCTCCCGCGGTTTTGAAAAGGGGTTTCGCCCCAGCCTGAGAGGGACCCTCCCCCCAGAGACACCACCCCGCTCACCGGAGCTGTCACAGGATATGCGGCCCTTTGGGCCCTGCTTATAGTCCCCTGTGTCGGGGGTGAGAGGACTTTTTGGCACGATGCAGAAAGCCTTGAAATTTTGATGACACGTGGCGGCCAGGGCAGGGGCGGGTTTTTTTGGCAAGAAATGTTGGCATCGGTATTTGGGGGGGGGAAGCGAGGGCCAGCGTGGGGGAAACCCCTTGTGTCACCAGCGGGAAAGGCAAATTTCCAAGGCAAAAAGCCTGGCAAAGCCGACATTCAGGCTTTTGGCTTTGGGTGGTTTGGGTTAAAATGTTTTTGCACCCCAACCTGGAGAAAGGGCTGGTCTAGACTGGCCCCGTACGCGTGCAGGGCGTTTAAATGGCGGAATGAGAAGGGGTTTTGGATGGGTCTCTGGTGGGTGGTGGTACTGGGCGACGGTGGAGGCTGAAGCAGAGGTGATCCCCGTCATGACTCTGGAGAATGGGGAGTGAGGAACGTTTGGGGGTGGGGAGGAGGAGGAGGCGGAGCAGAGGGTGTGACGTGGTTTGGGGGCCCGGCGTGGTTGGCCTTTTTTGGCCAAGGTGTTCCCTCCATTTAATCTGCATTCAGCTTGATAGACTGTTTGGGGGTGGTTAACCACTTAAGGTTTTGCCTCTATTTGGTTTGGGAAAGGCGGCATTGACATCGTGGGTGAAAAAGAGGTTGCTCAAAGAAGACCCGGCTTGAGAGGTCCTGGCCTTTTTGACGGCGTAAGCGGGGGGGGGTTTTTCGCTGACCGTGGCTGGGGGAATATATAGCGGACTTCTGCGACCGCCCTCTCCCTTTTTGTGGGGGCCCGTATTAATACCCCATCGTCTTCCCCCTGTCCATGATGAAGCGTCACAAGAAATTTGCGGAAAAGACCCCGGATGGTCCCCAATGTCGCTCATCATATATCAACACAGGTGACTTGGGGTCCTGACTTTCTGCATCCCGAAGCTGGGGTACAAGCAAAGGGGGACCCAAGGGTTGACGGACCCCCCGGATTTTTGCGATTGACCCGGGTTCCCTTTACTCCTTGATGGCATCAGTAATGGGGCTCAGAGCAGAGAAAATCTCCTTTTGGCCTCTTGATCTTTTAACTGCCTTCTGACCCCAACCGCTTTTGTCCTCAAGGGGGTCTTAGAAAATGGATTATCCAATGGTGGGTACACAGTTGAATTTGGGGTTCATGTTGGACAGTGTGATGTGCTGATGACGACTTTGTGGCCGTGACTGCGAGACGAGGAGGGAAGACTGCTAGATGCAGGGTTGCTTAACCCCTGAAGGACAGATTGGTGACGATGTTCGTTATTAGATTCACAGGGCCCTGACCAGCGATGACAGGCCCGACGGTCTGCAAAACTGCGATCCGCTGGCATGCTTTTTGTCGCCGCATGGAGGAGCACCTTCTCTCGTACCTCTACCCCATGTGTACCCCCCTCTTTTCTCGCTTCCACCTGCTTTGCTCCTGTTCAGAAAAATTTAAAAAATTTGAGAAGGTTGGAAAAGTTTTGGAAAGTTTTATTAAAAGACGGAAATCACGTATTCTCCAATCCCTTAATCAAAAAATTGGGATTCAAATTTTTTAATGCAAAGTGTTATCAACAAATTGGTGGGCAAAAGCCAAAAACAGGTATTGTTTTGTTTTGTATAATAAAAGGTTTTTTTGCACCTTTAAATTTACCTGTGGTGAATTGAAATTTCTGTTTAAGGGGTTTTCGTAGTGCTGCGTAATGAACGTGTGGGTGCGCAAAAAAATAAAAAAAAACGTAATGTTTTGTTTTTTTTATAATAAACTGTATTTTTTTGCACCTTTCAATTACCCGTGGTGAAAATAGAATTGTGTTTTAAAAATTTACGTAGATGCTGCGTCAATGAAAAAGTGCTGGGTGCGCAAAATCAAAAAACCGTAAAATGTTTGTTTTGTATAATAAACGGTTTTTTTTGACCCTTTTAATTATGTGGTGAATATGAATTGCTGTTTTTTAAAATTTACGTGATGTGGTCAATGAACGTGCTGGGTGCGAAAAGTAAAAAAAACACGTAACTGTTATGTTTTGATTAATAAACGGTATTTTTTGCACCTTTCAATTCACTGTGGTGAATAAAGAATTGGTTTTAAAATTTACGTAGATGCTGGTCAATGAACAGTGGGGTGCGCAAAGTCAAAAAAAAACGTAAGTTAGTTTTGAATAATAAACGGGATTTTTTGCACCTTTTAATTCACCTGGGTGAATATAGATTGCTGTTTTAAAATTTAGTAGTGCTGCATCAATGAAAAGGATGGGTGCGCAAAAGTCAAAAAACCGTAAATGTTATGTTTTGAATAAAAAAACGGTATTTTTTGCACCTTTTTTAATTTACCTGTGGTGAATAAGAATTGCGTTTTTAAATTTACTGGTGCTGCGTCAAGAACAGTGCGGGTGCGCAAAAAAATCCAAAAAACGTAATGTTATGTTTTTTTATAATAAAAATGTATTTTTTTCACCTTTCAATTCCCCCTGGTAATATAGAATTGCTGTTTTAAGATTTACGTAGATGCGCGTTTAATGAAAAAGTGCTGGGGGCGCAAAAAATCAAAAAACAGTAACGGTTTTTTTTTGATATAATAAAAGGGATTTTTTGCACCTTTCATTCACCTGTGGTGAATATAAAATTTCTGTTTTTAAAATTTACGTAGAGCTGCGTCAATGAACAGTGCTGGGGGCGCAAAAATCAAAAAAAAAGAAAATGTGATGTTTTTTACGATAAAGGTATTTTTGGGAACAAAAACTGTGTGACTACAAAATTGTGGTTTTAATTTAAGTGCCGGTGGATATATCAACAGTAAGGTTAAAGGGTAAAAATTTAACACCCATCTAAATGTATATGATAATAAAAGTGGGGTTTTGCGCTAACAAAGAGACCTGCAGTTACTGAAAATTTTTTGTTTATCCAAATTTAAATTCAGGCTGCCCAATATCCGGGGAAATTTTCAATAGAAACTGTTTAAAATAAAGATATTCATACAATGCACACTAAATTTTGGGGAATTTATCCAGTGTTTTTTAGATAGGTTGTCTGTGTTCGCCCGGCCCCCCCCCCCCCCCCCCCCCCCCCCCCGCCGTGAATTTAAGTGGTAGTTCTGCTTTAAAATTCTTGCTAACTACATAAATGTTCAAATCCCTAAATTAATAAATTGGGAAGGTCACAGCTAAAAGTAGAGGTTTCTTGTGCAGAAATAGCTAATTTCACTGGTGTTTTTGGCCCCCAGGCAGGCGCAGGTCCCATCCCATGGACGCTGAGAGACACTGAGGTGAAACGGAAAGCTTTTCATGTAAAAAAAGGGTCATAGATTTTTCCCGCCCCAAACGCAACCTAAATCCCCGTTTTTGACATCGCACAACTTACCCCCTTTTATTCTGTAATCTCATTTGCTGGCCGCCAAAAAATTTCGGAAGCCGGAAAAAGGCGGATCTTAATAGTGATGCACAGATTTTTAAAATTAATTATCGCATGATTGGAAATTTCGTCACCCTAAAAACTTGCCGATTTCAACTTTTCGATAAAAATCGCTCAACACACTTATTAAATCAAGCCCAGATCCATATTCTTTTCTCTCCTGTTTTTATTTCCCGATTGTAGATTTCTCTATTCGGCCGTCTATTATGATTGTGGGAAGAATTCTTGCTTTTCAAGTATCTCTTGACAGGTCGAGAGATACTTTACAGCAGCTTCATGCGCATGGATTCTTAAAACAGATTCTTCCATAGACTTGTATAGGAGAGTTTTCACTGTGAAGGGAGGGGGGAGGGGGAGCTGTGACATCTCCTCTTGTGACTGGTGGATTCTGTGTTATCTGTACACAATGGTGACTTCTTTCAGTGTGACCCTGCTTTTACTGATAACGAGCACACTGCTGAAAAGCTCTCTAAACAGAACAGGAAGTGTCAGATGATTATTAGGCTTAGTGGCCAAAGTGAAAACTGCAGGACTTAGGAATTATTAAAAAAATACTGAAAGTGATACAGAAAATTAAAAAAATAACCAAAAATTCCTAAAAAATGTGTTTAACATAAAAATGTGAGTTAAACAATAAGTAATTTTTTGTTGACACATTCCATTTAAGGAAAGCTTAAAGACAATGCTCCAGTGGGTAAAAGAGCTAAAAACCTAGACCACTGAACATTGCCTGGTCAGAATCCAGATTTATGTTGCACCATGCTGATTAGAGAGTCAGAATTTGATGTAAACATCATGAATTGATTAAAACCTCATACCAGGAGTCAACAGTTCATATGTGTGGCATAATGATGTTGGCAATGTGTTCTTGGCATAATCTGTCCTCTGAAACCTCTGGATAAACGATTGGACACTAGGATTTATCCACACATTGTGCCTTCATTGCCGCACCTATGGCAGAAGGACACTTTCAGCAAGACAGTGTACTATACCACAGTTCCAGGGACTCAACCACAATTTTCCTAGTCTTCTTGGTCTTCACAATCATAGATCTTAATCCTCTAGTGCGGTGGTGCACATCCTGTTACCTGGAGACCATGTGCAAGCCATAAGGTCATCCTGTGCAGCCTTCATTTGTTTGGTCATAGAAATGCTCATTTATATCTGGTGTTTGTTCACATGTATTTTCCATGTCATAAAGAAGAGAAGTTGGACAAAGTGCGGGGGAAGAAATGAATAAGAATTTCTGGTAGACTGTGTTGCCACCTTTGGTAGCAGTGTAGCAGTCCAGAAAGGAATAGATGAGGTAAAGAAGTGGCCATGTATGAGTGTGGTTATCTTCATTATAGTTCATGTGAGTAGTGAAACAACAACTAACATGAACTACAATGGAGAGAGTCTCCAAAATGTTTTATAAATTTAAGTTGTACTGCAACACCTTTGATTGGTATAATCTGAACAAAGAGCCCTAGAAAAAGTTGTGCATCCCTGGGAGAAGGGAGAAGATAGAAAAGTTGGTTTGGAACATGCCAGTCTCCTCATCTAATTTGTGGCAACTATGAGAAACATTCCTGTCCACATGGACCAATCTAGCTGTAGACAAATTCAACACCTAGGGGGAATCACAACATGTCACAACAAACTGCTGCAGTTTTGAACACTAAAGGAGGTCCAACACTGCCCATTCACTGTATATCTACTCCTTCCCATATTGCTACTAATATTTCATATTTAATGGGTGGTATTGCAGAAAAGCTGCAATTTATGGTATATGCACCATAATTCTTGCCCTTTTTTCTCGCCTTTAGCTAAATCTGGTTAATGCTTGGAGTTTTGCAATGGGTTGAGGACAGTGAATGGGGGAACTCTCTCTCTAGATGAGTCTGGATCCTGCATCTAACAGATATTTATGGTATATTCTGTGGATGTGGCCCTTCTTAATATATATTATATATATAGTATATATATTATATAAAATATTTATATATATATATATATATATAATAATAATATATATATATATATATATATATATATATATATATAGTACATACATACAGAGAAAGACACAAGATAAAGTTCAAAGCATAGAAATAAAATAAAATATATGTAATTTCATTTTTTGTAGATACAGTCGAGGGTGATCGCATTCTTACTCAAAAGAAACGATAAACCTAATGTTTTGTACTAATTGTAAAGCAAGGTGATTGCCTTGAATCAACTGAATTAAACTTTTGACAATGACTTTTTCCATGCAACTCATCATTTGGCTGGCTAATTGATGTTTGAGAGTCACCATTATGAAAATATAGAAGTAGTAGCAAAGCTTTGTAAGCCCCAACCCTCATAACCTTGGCCACATCTGTAAAACCAACCAAGTTATAATCTCAATATAAATATTGTGTTCTCTTAGTACCCAGAGCAGGATGTCTCCACATTAGGAACACAACCTACCTACAGCTACATTTTCACCAATAATTCAGTGCCACGATATAACAAACTGTAGTGCCATCTTAATAATAATATTCACATACTTTAAATTTAAATCACCAGTCATAAGACCCTTGATTTTATATATCCTCCCCAGTACCAATAACTGTAGTCAGAGATCAGTATGGTTCTGTACATAAAAGGGAATTTCTTTAATGGTAACCCTTTTTTAAAATGAGGATCTCTTGGCAACTAGCTGATTAGTAATTGAGCCTGGCAACTAAAAATCTAGGCAAATGCTTCAAGGCAAATGAGATTGACTAATAGAGAGGGTCCTAGCTAAACAAATCTATATGCCCCAGCAGGGTTTATATAGAGAGGCTCAAATTAGCATTAGGGAAGAATAGGAATGATTTTTACAGGTTTGCTAGTTATCCTAAAATAAATGTAATGTAATTTAACTTTTTTTCTGTTAATTCAAAAATAGTACTTAAAAAACAAACTAGAGAAGATATTTTTTACATTTGATGACTGATACTGTAGATATAAAGTTGCATGACCTACTTTTGTGTACATTACTCTAATATCTCTTACTTTAATTCTTGGCGGAAAGACATCATTATTTTCAAACCTTCACACAAAAAAGCACTGTGATTTATATTAAATAATTTCAGTCATAATTATAAAAAAATATTTTATTTTATTTGTTCATTCAAAATTACAGATTAGCCAGATCAAAAAACTGCATGTGGTGTGATCCTGCACACCTGATGAAAGGTACCGTATTTTTCAGACTACAAGATCACCTAGGATTTAGAGGATTAAGGCTATGTTCACACGGCTTAATTGCGGGGCGTAATTACGCCCCACAATTACGCCGTGTGGCCGGGGGCGGGAGCGGAAGCGGGGGGCCGGCACCCCGCTGGCCCATAGACTTGCATTACCAGCGGCGCGTGTCAATTATTTCCCCCCCTCTGCGTATTCGCCGAGCAGGGAGAGGAGACGTAATCCATAGTTCTCTATGAGAACTGTGGATTACCGTAATGACTTGGACGTATTCCAGCCATAATTCGCGCACTCTGGCGCGTAATTACGGACTGAAATACGTCCAATTTTAAGCCGTGTGAACATGGTCTAAAATAGGAAAAAAAAAACGAAGCAAAACATGGGCTGAAGTGTAATTTTATTGGTACTATTGCGGGATACATGTGACTTTTTGATTATTTTTTCTTCCAGTTTTGGGGACGTGAAATAACCAAAAATACCTACAATCTTTAGAGTTTGGATTTTTTTTCTTCTATGGTGTTCTGCATATGGAAAAAAGGATCTTATATTTTAATAGGTCGGACTTTTAGGGATGCGGCAGTACCAATGATGTGTAACTTTTTTATTTGTTTTAACTTTTTATTTGTGAAATGGCAAAAACGTTTAAAAAATATTATTTTCCTTTTTCTAATTTTTTTTTAAATTTAATATTTAGTCCCCCTAAGGTACATGACCACTTGGAGGCACAATCCCCTGCCTTATATTCAGCAGTACTATTGTAGTGCTGTATACAACATTGTCATTCATTACCTATTACACATTGCCTATGGCAAGATGCAATAGGTGTACATACATGGCAGCTACAGAAGCCTGCATAAGGCTTCCAGCTGCCATGGCAACCGATCGTCCCTCTACAATTACGTCGCAGAGGAATAATCTGAGAAAGGAACAGTGCTATGCACCGTACGGCAAAATTACTGCGGTGTCTAAAATGTTAACAAGAGGGATCTATGTCTGCTGTTAGCACTGGTTGTTGGCTGTAATGAAAAGCCGCAACCTGCCATGTATGGAGTGGGCTCAGCATTTGAATCCACTCCATACGCCCCGCAGCATTGTCCCACTCCAGCTATACTACATTTGGACTATAAGGCTATGTTCACATGGCCTATACTGGGACGTATCTCGCCCCATATTTCGTTCCGTACTGCGCTAAATACGGGGCGAGATACGTCCCAGTCATTACGGTAATCCACAGTTCTCATAGAGAACTATGGATTACGTCTCCTCTCCCCGCTCGGACAATACGCCGAGCGGGGAGAAAAGTGACATGTCAATTATTCATGGCGTATACGTGCCGTGAATAATGAATGTCTCTAGGGCCGATTGGCTGACGCCCCCCCACCCCTCCCAGCCCCCGCTCCCTAGCACACGGCGTAATTGCGGGCGAAATACGTCCCCACAATTACACTGTGTGAACATAGCCTAAGACTAGAGATGGTCGAATTGATTGTAACGAAGTGGAATTCGTTTAGAAGTTCAGGAAAACTTCGGTTCTGAATTAAGTCGAAGTTTGGGGTACTTCACGTGAACGAAGTGTGCTTTTGATTGATAAAATGGCTGCGAGCACATGGCCTTACATGGGGCAAAGAACTCGGGGAGGAAGAGGGGCATATCCTACATGACATGTGCAGAGATGAAGCCAATTAGAGACCGGCGGGATTCTGTGACATCACCGCACTATATAAGTCCGGGCTCGACACTGGGACCTCATACCGGTCTCACTGTACTGATTAGGGAAGGTGCTGCCACGGCTGCTTATGATATCTCTTACTAAAGAACTCATTTTTATACAGCGATTTTTTGGGGGTGTCACAGCTTGTCTCAGAGACTGCTTCTCTTAACGTTCTAATTCTGATTTTGTGGGGTATTGGAACTGAAGTCCAGTGTGCGTCCAATGCAGCTGCATATACATTTTAATGCTATCTGCTCACAGCACATTGAATATCCAAGGGTTATCTAAGCCTGTTCCTGTTGTATTCATTTAAAGAAACAGCGTTTTTACAATACAAATGCCACTTCATTTTTGGTTGCGCAATTCGTTTGCGCAATTTACATCCAGGGGTTAATTAAGCGTTGTTCTGCTGTTGTGGTGACTAAAAGAAACCGTCTTTTTTACCGCCAAAAAATACATTTTTCCTGTAGCATAATTCATAACCGAAGGTTAATTACAAGTTTTTCTCTTGCTGTGTACCGTAAAATACACGCCATTGTAACACGCTACAAAGCTGGTAGTTTTTGGTTGCTCAATTCTTTTGCGCAATTTACATCCAGGGGTTAATTAAGCGTTGTTCTGCTGTTGTGGTGACTAAAAGAAACCGTCTTTTTCACCGCCAAAAAATACATTTTTCCTGTAGCATAATTCATAACCGAAGGTTAATTACAAGTTTTTCTCTTTTTGTGTACCGTAAAATACACGCCATTGTAACACGCTACAAAGCTGGTAGTTTTTGGTTGCTCAATTCTTTTGCGCAATTTACATCCAGGGATTCATTAAGCGTTGTTCTGCTGTTGTGGTGACTAAAAGAAACCGTCTTTTTCATCGCCAAAAGAGACATTTTTCCTGTAGCATAATTCATAACCGAAGGTTAATTACAAGTTTTTCTCTTGTTGTGTACCGTAAAATACACGCCATTGTAACATGCTACAAAGCTGGTAGTTTTTGGTTGCTCAATTCTTTTGCGCAATTTACATCCAGGGGTTAATTAAGCGTTGTTCTGCTGTTGTGGTCACTAAAAGAAACCGTCTTTTTCACAGCCAAGAAGCAATTTTGCCTGTAGCATAATTCATATCCGAAGGTTAATTAAGCCTGTTTGTGCTTTTACATTCAGTAAAATACACAGTGTTTTTAAACGACACATACAAGTAAATTTTTCCTGGCCATTTGTGGAGCGCAATTTATATCCAAGGGTTACCCAAGCTTGTTACTGGGTTCATTTGGAATCAAATACAGGGTGTGTATTTATCATATACAGATATCTTCATCAAACAGTGTCTGTACATTTTAGAACAAACAGTATGTCAGACAGAGAGGTGGCAGGCTCTTCACCTGCGAGTGGCAGTGGCACAAACATTCCTGGAGCAGGCCCAGGTCGCAGCACAGCAAGGGGACGTCGCAGCAGGGGTCACTCGGTGAGGCCACAACTGCCGCTGTCATTTAGCGGCCGTGTGCTGACCAGCAACCCAAGGGTTCTTGATTGGTTGACTAGGTCATCCACTTCCTCCCAGATGACATCTGACAACCCCAGCCAAGAGTCGGTGGGAACGTCAGACACAACCCTTAGTTGGCATGGCTCGGGAGTGGGTCAGCGGCCCTCACCTGTCCTCAATCCGCCTCTGTCCCATCTAGTTCCCTCAGCCAAAGATCTACTATGTGGTCTGGGCTCAGCGCCACTATATAGCGAGGATGAACAATTTGAGGAGGGCAGTCAGCAGCTATTTGGCAGCTAAGAAATGGGGCCAATATCCCCTGCTTCTTGCAGTAGGCAGAAAAGTATAGATGTGGAGAGTGGCATGGGAGCTCATGTTGGGAGTGGTCAGCCTCTGCATACCAAGACCGGTGATGAGGACAGCAGTGACGATGAAACACAAATAGATGATGATGTAGCCGACCGCACTTGGGAGCCGGGTGAGGCAAGGGCTTCATCATCGTCAGGAAAAGAGGGCATCAGCTTGCGCTTCAGGCAGCGGTGCAGCCAGCAAGTGGCTTGTGTGGCCGTGAGTCAGCAGGCCTACTCCAGTTTTTGCCACCTCCAGAATGTCATTGTGCCACTGTCTGACCTCATACTGCTGCTGTGGCTGGTGTCGTGCCCTCCACACTGTGACATTGTGCCACTCTGTGGCCAATTCTTGTTTTTGCCACCTCCGGAATGTCATTGTGCCACTCTCTGACCTCATGCTGCTGTGGCTGCTGCCGTCACCTCCACACTCTGTCACTGATGTTGCCACCTGAGCTCTCAGCTTGTTTTTTTCTAGCTTTCGCTGGCATGACTTTATCAGGCTACATTTCCGCTTCAGATTTATGGTCAATTTTGCCCTTTTAAGTGCCCAGGGAATTTTATAGTGAAGCGATTCTAAGAGCGGCGGCAGTCATGTGCGTGTCATTCTAAAACACAACATTGTATGAAGACCTAACCAAGCTCCTTCTGCATATTTAAGCATGGCACAACATTCTACAGCACCCTGCAGGCTCTGTGCAGCCTGGAAATAGCTGTTTTAACACGATTCGTCCCGAAGTAATTCGGACCGAAACAAATTTTGTCGGAAAATTCGGCGAAGTCACCGAATCGAATTTTTGAGAAATTTGCCCATCTCTACCTAAGACACAACCATATTTTACTCCCAAATTTGGGTGAAAAATGCATTTTATAGCCCGAAAAATAAGGTATATAGTTCATTTAACTTGAAAACAAGTTTTGGACAAACGCACATCTTAATTTCATAGCTGAAACTATAATCAGCCCTTATTTCATATGCCACTTTTTAGTTCTTCATATGAAATCTGCAAACATGAAAGTAATGAAACCTTGACCTGCCATGTATGGAAAAAACATAATACATTAGACCTTATACAGTAAAATAAACTTTTCAGAGATCTGTAGAAAATGACAGCAGAGTTGAGATGCATGTATGGCTTCTTAAGCTTTAAAACAAAATAAAATAAACTGATTTGATGGACCAGATGGTTCCTATTTGCCATCAATTTCCATTTCCATTTCTATTACTGTGTATGTGAAAAATGCATTTAAGTATATTTTTCATAACTCTATTCCCAAGGACTAAGTAGAAAAAAATTTGATTTAACGCTTTGTTGGTAAGAAAATTACGTTATGGTAAGGAATGGGAGCTATACAGTCATAAAGATTATGTGTAAACAGAAGTGAGGAGCACAAGCTGTGTCACACTGGAGGTAACAGGTTCTGATTTTACTGGAAGAAGGACTATAAGATAATATATAAAGAGATTTTCAGAGCTCCAAATATTGATTGCATCCCCAACAGTCACCTGTTTGAAGGGGCCAATGTGCTACTGGGTGAGCGCTGTGGTCTATTCATTGTTTAAAAAGCTTCATACACCTTCAACAAATACATTAAAAGGGTTGTCTTACATGCTGTTTCACAGAGCCACAGCCAGCTTCAGACACTTACTAATTAGGCTGTGTGTTTTTATATAGCATGTTATAATGAGATAAGTGCAGGTGGTTTATAAATTGCAATGCTTAAGGCTAAAGAGCTCTAAAGGGTTAAAACTTGTCATTAACTTAAGTAAAACAAGCTCATGTGCTACTGATAACACTCAGCAGG
Source organism: Phyllomedusa bahiana (assembly GCA_025379985.1). Taxonomy (NCBI): domain Eukaryota; kingdom Metazoa; phylum Chordata; class Amphibia; order Anura; family Hylidae; genus Phyllomedusa; species Phyllomedusa bahiana. Next base: position 49,516 of record JAODAL010022720.1, read on the forward strand.
GACTGACTTTGCCATGGTAAAAGAGGGATGCTTGGAGTAATTAAAAAATAAAGAGGTGGTGGGTAACCTAGGGAAGCTTGTGCGCACAAGCATGAGATAAAATCTCCTTAATCTCCCAAACAAAGCCAAATCAAACACAGCAATGTTTTTGGTAATAGTCTTAAATTACCTTTGCCTGCATGTTTAAAGCTAATCATTGCGGTGAGAAAATCCCTTTAAGTAGCAGCCGTGCAGAATACTGCTGCCTTGTCCTTTTCGGTTGAATAATTATAAACACAACTATTCAAAACATGTTAGTGCAAACGATTATATACCTATATATAGAAGTATGCTTTTAAGGAATTTTAGAGCTCCAGGACTTACTTTCAGGCAATATCCATCATATAAAGTTAAGCTCTCCTCTGAAAAAAAGAAAACTATCTCATACTAGCAAACCAAACACTTCTCAAAAAGAAATGTCACACGTCTGTAGACAGCTGTTTTAGGGTTCTTCTTTGTCCTTCATTTGTACGCAACAGGGGATTGATTGGCTAGTGAGATATCTTAGATAAAGCTCAAGGGGGGAATTCCAGGCCCTAAGTTTATTGGAAGATCGAAACACAAAGGTAAGAGGAGGGAAAGCAAAAGGAAATAATCCTCTTAATTGTCGATGTCTAGTATGTTCATAATGGAACAGTCTCAAGTACTGCAAATAGACATGCAAATATGTAAACTACATCGGTTCATCTTACCTCATTCCTTTTTTCTCGGTTTCATTTTGAATGGCCTGTAGTAACGAGCTGCTGAGGACACTAGGTCTGTTGCTATAACGACCAGTGCTGGCAGCTTATTAGGATAGATCGAACAAGTCTGTAGCTATTGCGAAACATATGCAAAAAAGAAACATGGATCGCACATCCTTACTATACATTGATCTAATGCTTCTCAGCATAATTTTTTACAAAAAATGAACAGTAGGTTCTTAGTATACTTTTTGATCAAAACGTATTTGCCCACTTGCCATGTCCCGGCGACCTCTTTAAAGTGTGTCCCTACACTAATGGGGGCAACACTGCATGGCGGCCACCGCCGCAGCAAAAACCACACAGATGAGAGGCACAACCCAGTGGTCCAACAGCACCACTGCTGCCTGACCTAGCCCCCTGGCTCTGGGCTGTACCACCACACCAGCATAGCATCACAGCAACAATGGCCGTCACACAGCACCAACACCAAAAAAAGGAAAGGGTGACACAGCTTACCTTCCCTTGGGCTCCCTGCAAGTAGACTGAAAGGAGCAGGGTATTCAGCCTTTTATACAGACTACTGCTAATTAAAAATACCTGGGCCAAATGGGGAGGAGTGCTGATCCATGTGTGAAAAAGCAAAGACACATTGTAAAACATATGCAAAAAAGAAACATGGATCGCACATCCTTACTATACGTTGATATAATGTTTCTCAGCATAATTTTTTACAAAAATGAACAGGAGTTTCTTAGCATACTTTTTGATCAAAACGTATTTGCCCACTTGCCACGTCCTGGCGACGTGAGCAGTTTCTATCTTTCCTTTTATGGTGGTGGTGCTGTGTGGCGGCCATTGCTGCTGTGATGCTGTGCTGGTGGGGTGGTGCAGTCCAGAGCCGGGGGGCTAGGTCAGGCAGCAGTGGTGCTGTTGGGCCACTGGGCTGTGCCCCTCATCTGTGTGGTTTTTGCTGCGGTGGTGGCCGCCATGCAGTGTTACCACCATTTAGCGTAGGGACCCACTTAATAGAGGTCGCCACAACGTGGCAAGTGGGCCTATACGTTTTGATCAAAAAGTATACTAAGAACCTCCTGTTCATTTTTATATAGTTTTGCTGAGAAGCATCAGATAAACATATAGGGCCACATGTATGAATCCCGACGGGTCGGGGCGCACCTTTCCGCTAGTTTTCCGGCGGAATCTGCGCCTGATTTATGTCGGGGCCGGGGCGCGCTCATACATACAATGTAAAGTCCGCCGCACCTCGCCTGTGTTTTAGGCACAGTGCAGGTCCGAGGCGCAGTGCGGCGCTGCGCCTAGGATTCGGCACCGGAGGTAGTGCGGTCATACATGCGGGGAAAAGTCGCCTGCGCCTCGCCAGTGTGTGTGGGGCACAGTACGGGGACATTATTATTATTATTATTATTATTATTATTATTTATTTTAAAGCGCCATTGATTCCAGGGCGCTGTACATTCGAGGGGGTTACATACATTACATAAGTCAAACGAGTACAGTGATAAGGGATAATGACAATTGGCACGACAGAGGGAGAGAGGACCCTACCCGCGAGGGCTTACAATCTACAAGGAGGGGGAAAGAGACAGGAGGTGAGGGGCAGACATGTCTGTGGAGGAAGTAGTGACAAGTTTAGTGAAGGTTATAGGCAAGCCTGAAGAAATGGGTTTTCAGGTTGCTTTTGAAGCTGGTGAAAGTGGAGGAGAGTTTGATGTGTAGGGGCAGTGAGTTCCAGAGTGTGGGTGAAGCACGGGAGACGGTTGTGTGAGGAGCTGATAAGGGGAGAGCAGAGGAGAAGGTCCTGTGAGGAGCGGAGAGTGCGTGGGGGGAGATATTTGGAAATTAGGGCAGAGATGTATGGAGGGGAGAGGTCATGGACATGGGCGCAGTGCGGGACTTAGGCGCCGTGCGGGACTGCGCCGAAAAACAGTTCCGATGCGAGACAGGCTGGAACAGCGAGAAATCATTCCAGATGTCGGTGCGGAGTATGAATCAAAAATCGCCTTTATAAAGGCGTTCAACATTCTCAGGAAAAGAGCTGAAACCTACAAAATAAAAAATACATAAAACAAAATCACTTTCCAATATCCTAATTCAAGATTTAGGATATTGGAAATTGCCGGGAAATACAGTAATTCAAAATCAGAAAGCTATTCTGATTTGTCGGCATAAACCGGCCAATCAGAATAGGAGCGACAGTGAACCATTAAAACCTATGGGGAAGTTTAGACCAATCAGAATCCACGGCGGCATGGTTCAAAATACAGTAAAAATGGACCAATGGGAGAGCGAGCGACGCTCCTATGGGTTTTCTAATGCAATCTGAAATAAAACTGTACATGGCCGAAATCAAATTATAACACTACAGAAGTGGTCCCGATGTGTATATAAAACGAATGATAATATGGGGGTAACGAAAAAAAAATATTAAATCCATAAAATCATATTTATTTCTTTATTTTCGTTGCACCCATACTATTGATCCTTGGAAAGTGTTATTTTTTTTTTTATTATGTTTATTTTTTACGTTCAGCTCTTTTCTGACAATGTTTTCCGCCTTTATAAAGGCGATTTTTTCGGAATCATACTCCTGCTGCACGGAGCGGAGCGCCGAGATTTCTGTCGCGATCTTCTATCTGCTTCCTCGCATGTTCGGATCCTGCTTCACTTTGCCTCTGTCGGAGCATTTAGACCAAAAAAAACCAGGTCTGCCTGTCGGAGCTGCCGAGCGCTGCACTGCGCCTCGCTTTGCCGACTCTCCATCGTACATGCCTCGGAGTTTTCGAGCGCGCCGCGTCCCGCCCCGGAACGCCTTCAGCCCGCCCACACCGTGCCCACTGCCCGCCCCTTCATGCCCCTGAAAGTGGCGAACGCTGCGCCTAACACCGCATCCCTGCGTCCGACAGCGGGATTCAGGCTGGGAGGTGCAGTATACGCCAGAAAACAGGCGAAAAGCCCGTTCATACATGTGGCCCATAGTGTGAGGATGTGCGGTTCATGCCTCTCCCTTCCAAGTCTGTAGCTATTGCGGCCTGAGGAGCTGATGCAGCCCATACAAGATGGGATATATAGGAATAGGTGGGACACTATTAATATACACATATTGCAAAGTGACTTTTTTTTTGCAAAATCTTTAACATAAAAAGCAATCCTTGTAGTGATACAACCCCTTTAACTCTGGTGTTCCATAGTCCACAAGCATGCATAAAAAGTTCTTAGTGGCAAGCACCCTTACCCCCCCTGAATTGCTACCCATGTCAAGTTTTTGTGCCCCTTGGTCAACCTATTAGAAGCCATGTTCTTCTACACATTCTCAGCTGTGTCCTCAGGGAGTCCTGGAATAGAATGTAAGCATTGATGTCAGTAAGGGGACCACAGCAGCAGTGTTTATGTAACTGAAATAGACTCCATTTAGTCTTTTGTTTAGTCAGATAAGAAGATTAGAAGTCTTTGGTTTCCACAAGTTAGACTTGATTCCATCTTGGAGATGTTCTATTACAAACCTCCTAGTGGCAAATGGGAATGTCCTTTTTCAAGGAGTAGGAGCTGTCTTACTTCTTCAAACTTAACTTGCTATACAGAGGTAGGAGAAGCAACTGAGATATTTATCAGATATTTATGAGCCACAGTGTCTGAGTCCTGCAGTAAGAGTCATACACAAAAGAGGCCCACAGCCAACTGGGGAAGTTGGGAATTATTTTCCGACCCTTGCTCATTGTTCATTACTGCCCATATTACTTTAAACCAATCCTGGAGAGTGGAATTGTCTCTCAAGTAATTCCCTAAACTAGCTACAGAAGACAGAACAAGGAATAACCACTCAACTAGGCTATCTGAAATACCTTTAAGACCCTGCTGCAAAGCTACCATGAGCTATAAGCTTTTGTTGCTAAAGGCCCAGGTTGCATCTGTAGAGGATACTAAAAAGCAAATCTAAGTGGAAAAGACAGTTGGAACAAACAAGGGAATACAGAAGGACACAGGACATAGGAAGACAAGAAACAAGAAATTGCAGTCATGCTAGCCAGGGTCAGATACCAGGAGAGTTTGAGTAATCGAATCGAGGGGCAGGAGAATAATCAGAAACCAGGCCAGAGTCATAAACCAGGAAATACTCTTCAAAACGCAGATCAACAACAGGAAAAGCCAGTATACAAGAGCAATCACAAGTACCAGGTGAAGAAATGGGGAGGTTTAAATACCACATGTAAGCCTCAGATTGGATAGAGGTATGGAAGTCTTATTGGGCCTGTTTCAAGCCCAGGCTGAAGCTAAGTAAGCATCCATTAAGGCTTAAAGAAAAAGAGTCTAATTCCTAACAGTTACTCCAGGGGTTCCCAAACTCCAGTCCTCACGCCTCACCAACAGGTCATGTTTTCAGGATATCCCACAGAATGTACTGACAATAATTAAGTCACCTCTGTAGCATAATTAAATCACTTGTGCACTGCTAAGGAAAGCCAGAAAACATGACCTGTTGGTGGGGCGTGAGGACTGGAGTTTGGGAACCCCTGAGTTGCTCTGTCTATTTTGAAGCCCTTAATTAAGCAAAAGCCAGCTCTTACATTTGAATGTTTAACGGTGACACGAGGAAGCCAGGTGTCCAGGATGCATTAAATCACAAGTGTGAAACTATTACATAATACAAGATTTAATTTTAAACAGTCTGAGGCTACACAGACCAATCTTTTCCTTGAAGTTAGCCAGTAGATCTTGCCAAGACTTTATGGCTGCTTCTTCCTTCCTGAACCAGACTCCAGGGATCTTGATAAAGTCTGGTTAATAGGAAAAGGATAATTGGTCGGAAGGAATTGAAGTCCACTCTGTAAAGAGCATGACCTTAGGCTTCCCACAGTGACAAGAACTGTCATTGAATGCTGATCTGCATAGAACCTGTTGATGTTGTCCATGTTGAGTGAGCACTTAGCCATCTGCCAGTCTGGTCCCAGGGCTCTAATGGATATGACCACTAAATTTAGCCAAACAGACTCAGTGAAGAACTCTATAACACAAACAAAAGAACATAAAAACGGCCAGCCTTGTTTGACCCCAGAATGGGTCTGGAAAATTACGCTTTCAGCCATTCCTGAAAACTGCTGCAAATATCAGACGAGGTGCAGATTGTTTTCCTGTAGCCCAAATCTTGAAAGCACGCTGCCTATGAACACATGTCACAAGGCATTATGGGAAAGGGGCTGAGAAGCCCACAGCGCCCTCTGTTGGTTGTAACAAATCCTCAATTTGCTTTTGACCCACCGAGTCTTGAGAACGCAAAAAGGATTTTTTAGCCAAGCCAGTATCTCTCATCTACAGACATTGCTGTTTCGGGATTTTTGTCCCTCTTCAGTGCAGAGTAGAGAAGATACTGGCTGGTTGTGTTGGAGGCATCGGGTAGCTCAGGAAGGGAAGATCTCTCCTTAAGGAGAGCACCGAACGAACGGCTAGTAGAGTTTTTGTTTTGCCTTTTCGCCCTCTACTTAGCATCTGCATATCACAAGGCACACATGAACACATGTAAAACACTTTCCTGATCAAGACTGCCCAGAGCCACAGACAAACAGTGGTGTATAATGTACTGCACAGAAACCCTGATGAGTGTAGGCTGCCTGCAGTCCTGTGACCAGGAATACCACAGCTCTTATCCTTGTGGATCATCCGTCTGATGATGGCTCTCAGCTGGTTAGTAGCTTTGTGAAGACCTTGCAGTTCACTTTCAGGAGAAAGATCAGACACCAATTTTTCTCTTCTTTCCTCCTCCCACTTATCAAAGATTGTGATAATTTCTAAGATCGCTGCAACAAGTCTGGACCAATTAGATCCTACAATGCTCCACCGAGCTGTTTTTGGAGCATCACTTCCCTGGGTTGTGCCCATCTTGAAATATTTTGTGACAGGGTGCAGTACCTCCGTTGTAGAGGGGACATCCATGTCCAATTTATCTGCATGATGAAGTGTGTTAGTTAGATCTTATCAACTACATTTAGATAAGTGTTCTTTGGGGAGTATAGGTTGATTTAGTAGTCTCTGACAACTCCAACCATTTTTCCTATGGCAATGTATTGTAACGTTTTCCGGCCGCGAGGATAGAAACGCCCAGGCACAGGGGATCCTCAGGGCCCACCGCGGGCAGAGATGGTAATACTCGCGCCAGGTAGCCGAAGTGCAGAACACAGTTGACGGATAAACTGATGCTGTAGCTGTAGACGGATGCACAGTCCCAGGGAGATAACAGATAGACAGGGTGCCAGGTATCTGCAGCTATTAGCTGAGGTGCAGCGACAGGAGTTCAGCAGGTAAGATCTCAGGAACCAGCAGATAACCAGGTGCGCTGGATAGCGCAGGGTAATGCAGACATTAAGCAGAAGCTTCAGCAGACACACTGGAAACCAGGGGGTTAACACAGCAGCAGCTTCAGCAGCAGAGGTCTAGCTCTATGGAAGAACACCAATGAACTGACCCAGAGTCCAGGAAGGAAGTTCCTTAAGAAGGCAAGGGTCACAGGTCACAGGCAGGAAGCAGGAGCACTTTGTGTATAAATGTTCGCAGTCTGGCGCGCGCGCGCCCTATGGGGTGCACACACGCTGGGGAAGCCACAGAAGACGGACACGCGTGGAAGCAGGACCAGGTGATTAGCGCTGAGCAGAGGGAGCAGGTACAGAGCAAACGGACACTGCCGCTATAAGCCCTGCACAGGGAGCCACAGCGGACCCAGACACAGGGGCATGGACACGAGCGCGGTCCAAGGCACGGGCCGCGGCGCGATCCATGACATGTAACACGTCTTGTTCTACAATTCAGTCAAGACTATTCAGCTTGTTTTGAGCTAGGTGAACACAGTTACATATTTGACCCTTCTTTAGGTGCTCTACTTTGGAAAGAAAACATGATTTGCTTGGACTCCTTCTTGAAGTGTAATTTCAGGCCCTTCTTGGTCTCCTCCATCTCTTCTGTAAAGTCTCGGCCATGCTGGCAAGGGTCCTGCAGAAAATGTAGCTGTCCATGCAATTTCCTAAAGTCTCTTCTTGACTCACATGCTTGTTGACAGTTCTTTACTTGAAAGAAATGGCAAAAGTTGACAATAACATATTCACACCTAGTAACATCAAAAATACATTTGTCATTTATCCAAACATTGTAGGCATCCCTTGGCTTCTCCATAAGTTCCTATCTTTGTAGTAGTTTACAGTTAGACTTCCAGCAGCATATACTGGAAGGAAAACTGATTGCAGGGATCACCTGAAGCTTAATAATCATGAGAAGAAAAAGGGGGCCATGAAATGCCCCAGGGATTTCACTGCCTGAGGCATGAGGTTACGGTCGAATCGGGAACAGTGTAATATATCAGGGTAGTTCCCATACCTCCCAACCATCCCAATTTCAGCAAGACATTCTCAATAATTTGGGAACAATGTCCCACAGCCCTGGGGCATCTGGGAAGAGTCCCAATTTTCTCCCATATGTCCCTGGGATTAAGGGCATTTGCTGGGACTGCACTGTGCAATCGATACGAAAAAGAAAAAAAGAGCCAGCTCGCCACTCCTGTCGTCTGGATTGCGCAGATCCACTGGACATGTGGAAATAAACTTAGAAAAGCACAAAGATTGATCCAGCAATCCAAATGAGGACAGGATAGCTCTATCTGTCCTGAGCCATTTGCCATAAGCTTTCAATGGATTATCAATAAATAAGACATTTTATTTTCCTCATTTGGATTGCTGGATCAGTCACTATGTAATCTACTGTTTGCTCAACCACAGGATGCACAAACAGTGTGCGCAGACTTTCCAGCCTTCATGGCTGGCCATGGCAGCCAAAAAGTGTAGTAGAGCAGTGGTGCCAGGGAAGAAGCATAAGATGCTTCCCTGGCATCAGTTGCTGCAGGAGGCTCACCCCATGCAGTCTAGCTGTGGCAGTAGTGGCGTGCATAGCAGAGAAAGGTAAGTGACTTCCATCACCCTCTCCCTGTTCCCCACCATCTGCCCCTTCCCATGACCTACCCAGCTCTCCTGGATGCTGGATAGGCTAGCCAACATTCAGGAAAGCTTAGGGGCACTCATTCCCCACAGCAGGCACCCAGCTTTTTTGAGTGCCTGTTATGTGGGATGTCACCCAACTTTCCCGGGCACTGAATAACCTAGCCAGCATCTGGGAAAACTGCCTGCTGTGGGGGATGGGTGCCACTAAGCTTTCCTGGTAAATCCTTTTATCCTCCTTCTTTGGTCTGGGTGGTGGAGTATGCCGTGCACAAGATATGCTGATCTCTTGTCTGCAACTGACGTGTAGGTCTTTTAGGACAGTCTTTGTAGGTGACAGCTGCAGAGGATGCAGTCAGCTTTCCTGGAGCGATCTATGTAAGGGTGCGTTCACACGGCATAGACACAATACCGGTTGGAAGAATGAACATGTTCTAAGTTTTTTAGATGGTCGGATCTGCCGTCAGAAAATCCGAGCTGTGTAGACTATAGCTTGGATTTTCTATTAAAGTCTATGAGGACGGTTGACAATTGGTTTACAGACGGTTTTCAAATCTGAAAACCGCTTGAAAATCCGACTGCAAAGTCGGTGCCATGTGGACAGACCATAATTGTGTTCAGCAACATGCATATCCTGTAGACAGACTCTGTGTAGTTCTTTGCCCCATGTACTCTCTTGCTGTATTTCTGGCATGTTGAGGCTAAAGATAAGTCCTGATTAGTTACCCATGTACCATGTAGAATGTGTTTGGCAACTGCTGCACAGTGTCTTCAGTTGCTGAGTCTTTATTCAAGCTCACGATGAAAGAATTAGTTTCTCTTCAAGATGTGAAAAGAATCGCAAAATATCTGTTGCCGTTTACCACGACTAACAGAAACTTAGTTCAGACTATCTTACTAAGAAAAAAGTATAATACCGCCTATAATAAAGGAATGTTTTATTTGAATTGAAAAACCCATTATTTTATTATAGGCAGTTTTTGTGTTCTCACTCCCGTTAAGTTTAGGTTTTACCCTTAAACAGATACCCAAAATTCCTCTTTTTGAACAAGGCAGCTCTTAGCTCTCAAAGCTAAGAAAAGATAAATCAGGCCTTAAGAACTTAAGCATCTCCCAGTTCCTCATGTAGATCCTGGTCAACCAAATGTGATGTCTAACATCGCAGTGATAAAGGTGGGTGAATTTGGGCCAGCATTTTATAACATTTTCAAAGCCTAGCCTGAAATGAGATCAGAGATCAGGCTGTTCTTTTACCCAGAGAATAGATTTGCCCCCAAGAAAAGCAGTGGATTAAAATTGAATGTAAACGGACACTTCCATCAGTAAGGAATATTTTTGTTAAAAATCAATCCTCCTGGAAAAAAAATGTATGCAAGTAAAAATAACATATAAAATCTTGTCTTTTTTCAGCTGCAATAGTGAAGAGATAAAACTCCTGAATGGCAGAGCAAACTAATCTCATTTTACTGCAGATGCTGCTTATCACTATGTAGTCTAATTACAAATAGTAGGTAATGATCACTCTATTGTTCTCTAGACAGGGATAGATAAGATTAGACTAGAGCACAGGGCAATACACGAAAGGGGGGGGGGGTAGAAAGTATTCTCTTTCTGCACTGGGAAGGGGGAGAGTCCATCTCTCTTCAAACTTGTCGGGAGTCTGCTGATAAGAATTAAAACTCTCCGGTTTTGGTCAGCATGTAAGCAATATGCATATTCTTCCTGAGGTGAGACCCACAACTTTCAGACATTTATGGCATATCCCTTTTTTTAATTAAGACAGACCCCAGAATTAATTAAATGGGTATTCCACCATATACTTTGATGGCATATCGATCGGATATGTCATTAAAGACCGATAGGTTAGGGTCCCAGAGGTGGGCGGGAACAGGCTCCTAAAAGCATTGATTTAGAATGGGAAGTCACCCACCTATCAGGCCTTAAAGGCATATCCTATCATTATGCATCACAGTCTATGGGAGGAACACCCCTTTAAGACTGACCCTAGAATGAATTAAGACAGAACCCAACCCTCACAATCAATAAAGTCACTGTGTTTCACTGTGTGACTTCAAAAGGATTCCCATGGATAAGAATGCCCGATCAACCTCCTACCCATTGGCAATGCTGAGGAAGCACAGGTTGCATATGGGACAGCACAGGACCTTCTGCACCCATATCAATATTTTCTTTAATGGTCAAACCAGAACATCTATTTTCAAGGTGAACAGGGATGTACTGAGTGACCAAAGAAAGGGTTGGCTAGAGCTAGAGCTGCACATCATCCCTGTCCTTGCCCTACTGAGTGCTTCAGAGATTTGCACTTCAGCTATTATATATTGGCACACGCACATTGTCAATGTTTTTTTTTTTTTTCGTTTTTTTTTAAATCTGTTGGACATTATAAAGAAGAGAAAAAAATGGATGGGGGCACACAACCTTTTTTAGTTTGTTTATTAAAAATCTAAAAAAAATACAAACCTGCAGCCACCTATTAAGTAGACCATAACATGAGATGGTCCACTTCTGAAGATAACCTGACTCTTCACCAATATCCCTTATGCATGGGTATTAGAGTAATAGTGAAAGAGGGTTATTGTCAGCTTTGGGGTGACAAAAATCTCTTCTGGCTGACACAAAGCTCCAGTGATGTTAATGAAGAAGAGTCTGTCAGACACCTCTATTTCTTACACCACAATAAAATGATAAAAAAATAAATACATCAAAATAACACAAAAAACACTTTATTTGAATAAATATTCCCTGGCAACATTCCATGTTCACCATTTTAATAAAGAAATGGATCTAACGCTGGTCCAACGTAGTTCAATGACTCCGACGAAGTCCAATGCAGAAACATAAAAAAATAACAGAAACAAAATGCACACACATACACATAGTTTGGATAGATTGCTGTGGGAGACGTGGCATCACCCAGCTTTCTTGGATACTGGAAAACCTATCCAGCAACCAGGAAGGATCAGGTAGCCATCAGGTGACAGGCAGGATGGGAAGAGCACTTATATTCTTAAGTGAAGGACAGACTTTGTACACTTCCACAGCTAGAATATATGGTCAGGGCAGCTTTTTGGCTGCCAGTTACAGGAGACTTGCCTACTCTTTAAGGAGTTCAGGAGATCTCCCCTATTTGCAGAAGTCTCCTGTATGTTCCAAGAGAGTTGGCACTTATAAATATATCCCACAATAGTACTCATAAAAACTACAACCTGTCTTGGCATACACAACCTTCCATAAAGTTACAGAACAGTGAAAAAGTTTCAGGCAGGCGTGTAGAAAATGCTGAAAAGTAAAAATACCCTCAAAAACAGAATTGTTAATAGTTTATTTTTATCAGTTAACAAAATGCAATGTGAAAGAACAAAAGAGAAATCAATATCAAAACAATGTTAGGTGTGATCACTCTGTGCCTCTAAAAAAGAATAAATTCTTCCAGGTATACTCGCATACAGTTTTGGAAAGAACTCGTCATGGAGGCTCTTCCAAACATCTTGGAGAAGTAAGCACAGATGTAGCTTTCTCAAATCTGTCTCTTCCTATAATTCCAGACTCAATGATGTTTAGTTGTGAGCTCTTTTGGGGTAATATCATCACTTTCAGGAGGTCTTGTTAACATTAAAGATAGTTCTTAATAATATTGGTTGTGTGTTTGGGGTGATTTTCCTGCTGATTTCCTAAATAAATTTGAATCAGATGTCTCCCTGTACATCCATGAAAAAAAATGTTTTTGCTATTGAAATGTGTTGGCACAAACTGCTTTGTAAGGCGAAAAAGTGTTTTTATTGAAATTAGTAAAACAGGAAAACAGCTATGTATATTTATCTTCAATTATCTTATACAATGAGTGCCGTAAAAACATGCCACAATGCATGACCGAAATTCTATTTGTGCTTATGTGCCTATATCCAAGCCCCTTTATTGACATGACAAACCGCATACAATACTGAGGTCTAGGATACATCAGTTCAGAAAGCGTCTAACAGTAGATTTCAAATGTATTATTCAGGGACATTAGAATAATGAGTTGATGAAATAGACTAAAATAACACAGAAGCTACACCCTGTGAGCTCAGAACAACAACACTTAAAATCACTCACCAAGGGTAACCGAACTGTTTAATCAGTGATAATAGTGCACTATATTTAGATGAAGTCCTAAGCCAATCTATTTGTGCTTCATGACCAGAAGTAAATTTTTCCTTTCAAATCTTAAAATATCTCAAAATCAGAGGAAAAAACCCCAAAATGCATGCATATGCATTTAAAGGTAAATTTTAATCTCGTTATGGTCTTTCTCACATAAATTCTAAGACCACCAATCAAGTATAATACTCCCATTTTTATTATTTGAAAGAATAATAAGAATAATTAAAAGAAGTAACTTCACCAGAAAACTGTAATTTCCCTGTTAATAAATTTTGTTTATTAATGTTTTTCCTATATTAACATCTTGAATCTTTATGTGGTGAGTCATAAAATCGTGCTCATATACAAAATATTGTGTATTGCTTCACTATGAAAATTGTCTTGTTCCAATGTTTGCATTACTATATTATAAAGAGACCTCATTTAATGCAATGTCCTGTGAAATTATATGTGCCATAAAAGTGTGATAGCTCCATTTTAAAAGCCATTACTTCATCAGAAGAGGATTTGCCTGTCCTCAGAGTGAGGAAGCCGTGCAAGTCATGGGCACTAACTGTGCAAGAACTAGAATGAAGGTATCCAGCATTCTTATTTCCGATTTATTTGTCTAGCTTTATTTTACAAAGTTTAGCCCAAATCTCCTCCTAAATAACAGAAATAACATATTTAGAAACCATTTCAACTAGAATTATGTGATCTATCCCAGCAACCATATTTAGACCACTCTATTGTAAGGTTTCGGTTAGCTTAGATAAATGTTTACAGGTGAAGTGGTATCATCTTTCCATCCTAGGCAATATTAAGTCTAGCGTTGATTCAATCCATGGTGGCATTCAGTACTAACATTAATATTGTACACTGTATTGGCACCCAGCAATAATCTCTGCATAACTTCATCTGAAATTCCAGCTACACATCTGCCTCAAAAAAGCCAAATTGACAGTTGGGTTTTCTATGTGTGTGGTCATCATTTTTTGTCTTTTCTTTTTTTGTGATACAAATAGTGTTTTGGCTTATTGTCAATAATAGTTCACTCATCCTTCAACAAATCACAAAGCAAATACAGGCAGTCCTCAACGTACATCGTTTCGACTTACATCTGTCCCCTAGTTACAAACAGAGACTTATGAGGCATGCTGGCACTAATAGTTCCATGTTCCACAGCAGATAGTAGCTGTGGAATGACAAGTTCCAGCATGCCACAGCCGCACATGAGGTGAGAATGAGGTGAAATCTTCTTAATAGACAGCAAAACAAATTTACAAACTCTTCCCTGCACTATCCAAAACTAAAAAAAAAAAAAACCTTTTGTGCTGGAGTTGCATTTAATAAATATACCTGTTCCGACTTACATACAAATTCAACTTAAAGGGGTTTTGCCACAATCTCATTTCATACCTCCTGTATCCAGATCTTCAGCTCTGTGTGCTCAGAAGGGATCGTGTGTGATTTGTTTGAATTGCAGATCATGTGACCCTGCAGGATGACATCACCAGGCCTTCCCTCTCTCTAGTCAAAGAAAGCTCTGTTTATGTAAAGCATTGTGAGTAGCTTAGAGGTAATGTTTTTGCTTCACAGGATAAGGGTCCTAAGTAGTGTTGAGCGATTGCGTTGGCTATCGAGATCGATCGATCGTCGGCCGCTATCGCTAAGGTTTTTCGATAGTGAGCATCGATTATGCGCGATGACCATTAAAGTCTATGGGAGAGCAACAAAACCTTCATTATTAAACCCAAAAAAAC